>PISX010009012.1:0-78346 GCA_004024625.1 Mellivora capensis
AGCCGCAGCAACATCTTCCTAAGAACATAGCCAAAGGCAAGGGAAGCAAGGGCAAAAATGAACTGTTGGGATTTCATCAAGATCAAAAGCTTTTGCACAGCAAAGGAAACAGTTAACAAAACCAAAAGTCAACTGACAGAATGGGAGAAAATATTTGCAAACGACATATCAGATAAAGGGCTAGTGTCCAAAATCTATAAAGAACTTGTCAAACTCAACACCCAAAGAACAAATAATCCAATCAAGAAATGGGCAGAGGACATGAACAGACATTTCTGCAAAGACATCCGGATAGCCAACAGACACATGAAAAAGTGCTCCACATCACTCAGCATCAGGGAAATACAAATCAAACCGCAATGAGATATCACCTCACAGCAGTCAGAATGGCTAAAATTAACAAGTCAGGAAATGACAGATGCTGGCGAGGATGCAAAGAAAGAGGAACCCTCCTACACTGTTGGTGGGAATGTGAGCTGGTGCAACCGCTCTGGAAAACAGCATGGAGGTTCCTCAAAAAGTTGAAAATAGAACTACCCTATCACCCAGCAATTGCACTACTGGGTATTTACCCTAAAGATACAAACGTAGTGATCCAAAGGGGCACGTGCACCTGAATGTTTATAGCCGCAATATCTACAATAGCCAAACTATGGAAAGAACCTAGATGTCCATCAACAGATGAATGGATAAAGAAGAGGTGGTATATATATACAATGGAATACTATGCAGCCATCAAAAGAAATGAAATCTTGCCATTTGCAATGACATGGATGGAACTAGAGGGTATCATGCTTAGTGAAATAAGTCAATCAGAGAAAGACAACTATCATATGATCTCCCTGATATGAGGAAGTGGAGATGCAACATGGGGGGTTGGGGGATAGGAAAAGAAGAAAAGAAACAAGATGGGATCTGGAGGGAGACAAACCATAAGTGACTCTTAATCTCACAAAACAAACTGAGGGGTGCTGGGGGGAAGCTGGTCGGGAAAGGGGGGTGAGGTAATGGACATTGGGGAGGATATATGCTATGGTTAGTGCTGTGAAGTGTGTAAACCTGGCGATTCACAGACATGTACCCCTGGGGATAAAAATACTTTAAATGTTTATAAAAAATTAAAAAATTTAAAAAAAAATAAAAATTAATAAAAAAATAAAAAGACCTCCTTCTACAGAGAAAAGGGACTAAGACAGACTTTCTCAACTTTTGTCGACAGTAGGAAGGGAAAACAAAGGAGTTACATTCAGGGCACAAATCAACCAACAACATAAGTTTTACTCTCATAAACAATTGTATTATTTCCAATGTATGTCCATTTTATTTTTTGTTCACCACAGCCTCATATAATTCTACATATGAAGAAAGAATGTTAGATTCCTCCAGAAAATCTTCTTCTTTTCTTTCACGTCAGCCCTCCTTTTGCCCCAAGTTAACATTTCCCTTGTGACTAGTAAGGATTGACACCTGAAAGAAATCACTGCTTACCTCAAGGCTGGTCAAGTTAATGTTGAGCTTTAAGCTTCACAGTTTTATGTTCTATTGGACAAGTCTTCAAAAAGAGAGAGGGAAACATAGCGATGGTGGCATGCAGCAATTTACAATCTTAACTTGCGGCACTTCAGAGAACACCAATATTTACTCCCAGACACACAGTTGGCTTCCTGCTAACATTTCTTTTTTCAAAGACTTTGGGGCCTGCTGGTACATGCCATGGGCCATTTTTACCTTGTTCTCCTGAAGTATTTTCTAGCATAGTCTTCCAATACTTCACTCCAATAGTTGCAACTCTACAAAGACCTAGCCTATCCAAGATTAACTGTTAGTGTGCCATGCAACTGGGGCATTAGTCTCTCACTGCTACTATAACAAATAACTACATGTTGGCTGGCTTAAGACAACACCAATTTATTCTCTCACCTTTCTGGAGGTTGGAGATCCTAACATCAGGGTGTTTTCAGGGCTGCATGCCATCTGGAGGTTGTGGGAAAAATCCAGTCCACATCTTTTCCAGCTTCTAGAGTTTGCCCTCAGGTCTTAACTATAGACACTTCTCCATATCCAAAGCCAACATCATGGCACCTTCAGATCTCTGTGACTCTTTTGTTTGCTTTTCTCACCACATCTTTTCTTTTACTCTGAGTCTCTGCCTCTCCATTACAGGAAACCTTGTGATTACATTGGTTCAGGATTTTCTCTCCATCTCAGATTCCTTAACAATCCCATCTACAAAGTCCCTTTTGCCTCATAAGATAATATGTTCATGGGTTCCAAATATCCAGCTGGAGACATCTTTAGAGAGGCCATCATTTAGCCCACCAAAGATACCTACCTTGACTCTGAATCTAAGGTTATGTTTGGTTTCTTTGTGCCTCTGGTCTTCCCAAGGGAATTCTTATTAGATTAGTAACTGATTAACATTCCTTCCATTGGGTCCATTAAGCAACACCCAATTAAATGTCTTTTAAACTTGTTTCAGCTATGGGATTAAAAGCTTATGGGGCTTCTTTTCAGAATGTGTCTTAAAATATATATAGTGGCTTGAGAATTAAGATTTAACTGGATAACATTCAAGAAAGCAATGGCAGAGGGTAGCACATTTTTAAAGTTCCACAAACCATTCTGCATTAATTTTAGAACCTGGCCATGCCTCAATTTGAACCATTTATTTAAAAAAGTCTTCACTGGAAGGGGGGTGGGGTAATGGACATTGGGGAGGGTGTGTGCTATGATTAGTGCTGTGAAGTGTGTAAACCTGGCGATTCACAGACATGTACCCCTGGGGATAAAAATACATTATATGTTTATAAAAAATAAAAAAAATTTAAAAAAAGTCTTCACTGGGATTCCCAATATGTAAGAGGTAAAAGCAAAGTTGGGGTGCCCTTTGAATTGCAAAAGGCAGCCATGTTTTCATGCATATAATAATTTTTATCCTCTTTTGAGCTTGTAGGAGGGAAATTTCACAAGTACCAGAAGAGGATAGGAGTTCCACAGAATGAGGGAGAGGGCAAACAAGTGGAAGTTCTGGATCTGGAAGTTGATGGATTTCACATCTTTGCCTACGGCCATCCCTAAAGGATATTTGATGGGAGAGACCAAAGTAACTTCCTAGAAAAGAGAAAGATGACCTGGAAAAAAAGCAAATTTTCTTTGTAGTCAGAAATACTCTGCCACTTCCAGTGTTTGAGGCTTGCACTACAAAACAATAAATAAAAAATGAAAACAGAGAAGTCACTGGCCTGCCCTCCACCCCTCTCTCTCCATTCACCTAAGCTACGGAGGTTTGTTTAAACCTGGTTACTAGATCCTAATGGTAATTCTCCAGGTACAGATTCTGTGGGCAGGTGACATAGGAGCAGCATGACTTTACAGTGACACACACAGAAGACCAGGGCACGGGGACAGTTTCACCACCAAAATACTGCATGATGCCAGACAACATAGTTCACCCCTTGAAGGACAAGGGATGTGGTGGAAACGTGGGGCTCGACAAGTGTAGAGTTAATTTTGATTCTAGGAAAATACCACCACTTCTGAGGCAAACTTTAAAGTTCTTCAATTTCTCTTCCTTCATCTCCAAAGAACAGGGTCAATGTGAGAAATGAATGACGCAAGGCATGCAGATCCCTGGTATGAGCTCAGTGTTGGAAACTAGTTCCCTTCTCCACTAGTCTTCCAACTGTCGCGTCTGCACTCCTGCCACCACCTCTTAATAAAATGGTATGTCGTCAATGACGCACGCTTATTAATAAGATACTACCTACAGAAGTGTCAGGTCTAACAGAAGCTGAATGGAGAGGGACTAAACCTACTGCTTGTCTGCTTTAATCACAGGGAATGTGGTTCATTCTTTTCATAGCCTCTCAGCTGTTGATATAATTCTAGAGTGCCCACAACTGCCACTCCATAATGTCCTCTTTTGGGGTAGGCGAAGTGCAAAAGGACACCTTGACGACGAATGAGTTATGGGGGCCTCTTGGCTTATGCTCCCAGGGTCTCCCACCCTGATGTTAATTACTTGCTTGCACACTGATTGACTTCAAAGTTCAAACTCGCCTTATATCTCCTTGTCCTAATAGGGAATTTATGTAATCTGCTCTGTCTCCTGAATTTTATGTGCCTTCTGTATGTTTCTCTAGTCACACCTGTTGTGGCTTATGACTTATCCATCCAGTGCCCTTTCAAATACAATTATGCAAAATGGCTGAGACTAAATATAAAATAAATATATATTTAGTGGTTCTTTGTAAGCTCAGTTAACTGCCCTCATTAAGTCACATTACTTAGGGTCAGATTCTATTCTACGATAGAGACAGGGGAACATTTTAAGCAAGGGAATTACCAAGCATTTTTGTCTGAAGACAGAAAAACCATCAGCTGCGCCTGCGCCTGGAATAAACCCCACATCCTGCCTCTGCTCCTGTAACTCTTTCTTGCCCAGATACTCAGGAACCCACTAAACAACTTCTCAGTGACAAGAGCGCCAAAGATACCAATCGCAAATTATTTCAGTGGATGCACTCTGTAACAGCCTTGCTTTCTGTATAGCCCTGTGCACATTTATCCCGAATTCTACCACTTCTCACTACCTCTGCTGCTACCACCCAAGAGAAGCCACCACAATCTCTGCCATGGACTGCTGAGGACCTTTCGTCCTGGCCTTTGTAGCTCCAGCTGTCAATGTTTAGCCTAGCAAGCAGATAAATGTCTAAGTCAGATCATGTCATGCTTCTACTCCAAATGGCCTATGCTTTCATCCTGCAGCACAGAAGCGGGCATCCTTCAACCTGCCAATATTACCTGGTCAGCCCAGCCCCTTCCCTCAAGCCATAGGAGCCTTCCTGACTCTTCTGCCCCTCATTCTTTATGGCTTTCCTTGAACACCTCTCAGCTCCCCCACACACACACACAGGGCCTGCTCCCCCAGCAGTTGGCTGCCTCACTTTCTCACCTGCTTCCCAATGCCTCCCAGACATCAGCTGTTCATTCTGCCATTCTTAACTTATTACAGAGACCCTTTTCTAATGTTCTGCTTTGCATTTTCACTGGAGTATTTAACATGATTTAACATATCATTTATATATATGTGTATGTATGTGTGTGTGTGTATACATATACATATATATTTATATATTTATTAATACATTTTTGAGGTTCTTTATTCAAAGGAAAGTCCACGAGGGCAGAAGGATTTGCTAAATTTATTTCTGCTCAATCCTGAACACAATTCCTAGTATAAAATAGACATTCACTACATATTTATTGAAAGAATGGACCTATAGGAGTTATCTTCAATTCTTAAAAAAGGTTTGTGTAAGCATTTCTTCAAAAAATCTCTTACATGAAAGCTAAAGGTATATACAAGGAAGAACTTTGGTAGACGTGTGATTTTTGTGGTTTAAGCATGACCATGATCATCATATTAGCTGATGGCATACGGCACTCTAGGCCAGGCTTTGTTTTAAGAACTTTGCATACATTTACACAATTTATCTTCACCACAAACTAATAATAGAGTCACTGTTATTTCTTCCATTATACCCGTGAAGCAACTAAGGCACGAGATGTTAGGATACTTACCAAATGTCACACAGCTAATAAAACGGGAGAACTTGATTTTGTCTGCTCATCACCACCCTTCACTGGTCTTGTAAGTGCCAGGCCTCACAGGGTGATAACTGAGAGACTCACAGAACCACTGGAATTCCCTGAGGTGCAGCTTAACAGCTATCCATCTGGTAGTTGAAGCACAGGCCATGAGTGAAACCTCCCAGTGACTGTATAATGTGGCCAGATCAGTCTTCTCATATCCATACATCCGTGCATTTGTAGATGTCATTTCCTTTTTCTTTCTTTCTTGTTTTCTTTCTGGAATGGATATCTCATCCTCGTGTGCCTGGCAAACTGCTGGTCATTTCTCATGTCTAATTATTGCAAGGCTATTGCAAGTCACTATGAAACCCTGCAGAGTTAATTGGTCCCTCAATAAATTGTGCACATTTATCAATGCAATTTTCATATCATTTGACTATTACTTATTAATGAATCCTAACTCCCCTAGTAGACCATGAGCTTACTGAGGATGAAGACCCTGTGTTTGTTGCCTCTGCATTCCCAGAACCAAGAATCATGCCAGAAGACTGAGGAGGCTGTTAGCAAACACTCTCTGAGGTGTGGTGAACTTACCTGCCACAGGTCACAAACTGGAGAAGAGAAAATGTGGAAATAAGCCCATTCTCCTCTATTCTAGAGATAATGATAATCCCATAAAGTGATTTGCTTTCTCTGTCTTTTACTTTAGATACTCAACAAATCATTAAATTCCATAATCTATCCTCATCCCCATCATGTCTCTATGGCAACTCCAGAAACAGAATTGGACAATCAAAATCCCCCTCAGCCGGAATATTGAAAACCTGACTCGACACCTTAGTTATGGTTACCAGTGAGGATCGTTGTCTCTGCTAGCAACAGAGTGCCCAGCTCCAACTAGCTTAAGCAATAACAAGAAGTCCACAGAAAATAGGGTTGCAGGATTTACTCGTGGGTCAAGAGGACTGAAGCAGCTTTCAGACCTCCCCCATAGAAACACAGCATCCAGTTAGAAAGGAGAAGATTTCCTTAATTCATCTGTTTTTCTTCAGGAGATAAAAAAAAACAAAAAAACAAATCCAGACCCAGGTAAGGAGAGACCACATTTGCAAGGATTTTAGCACAAAGGGAAGGGATACTAGTAAAGTATTAACAGAAATACTCACACCACGACATCTGCGGGCTTTGGTAAGATCAAGCAGAAAAGGACATTTCTTTAATGGAGAGCAGTAAACAAGGTGGTAAGAACTGAAGACCTGGGGTGCCTGGGTGGCTCAGTGGTTAAAGCCTCTGCCTTCGGCTCTGGTCATGATCTCAGGGTCCTGGGATCCAGCCCCGCATCAGGCTTTCTGCTCAGCATGGAGCCTGCTTCCTCCTCTCTCTGTCTGCCTCTCTGCCTACTTGTGATCTTTGTCTGTCAAGTAAGTGAAATCTTTAAAAAAAAAAAAAAAAAAAAAAAAAAGAACTGAAGACCCAGGGATATGGGATGAATGAGTGTGGTATGACAGGACTAGGTCAGAGAACGTTTTACCTGCACCTAGCCTGCTGTGGGCTGGGGGGCTGGGGGGGGGGATGGGTCTAAAGAAGGGCTTTGTGCAGGTCCGGCTGAGGGTGGGCCCAAGTTCCAGGACCTGGGAGAAGAGGGAAACTGAAGTAAAGTTTGGCCAAGTCGAGGAAGTAAATACTTTGTCCAGATTGGTCAGTGGGTATAAACACTTCAGTCCGTCATGTATGAGGCAAAGAATGGAAATTTGGAGAGCTTGCATCTGGCCTTGTGAGTCACCTATCTTATGGTAAAGGGTGGAGTTTTCAGCCAACTGATTCCTGGAACAGAAAGGTAGGGAATTTCTTTCACCACCATTGTTCTTCAGGATCACAGGGCCAAGTAAAATTCAACACTGACAGAAGGAATCCTTTTTCCAAGAAACTCAGTAGGTAGAATACCCTTCAGGACCCAAGGATAGAATTGGATTTTAGGCCTGGCTCTAGTGCAAGGAGGCGGGAGGAAAATATCAGGCATTTTCAGCAGTTACAGTGGGAAATAAGTCCTGCCAGAAGGAAATGGATGGCGAAGAATGGGAAATGTCTCCAAAGTAAGGATCAGAAGAGCCCAACACCATTATCAAATGTGCCCTCTGTCTACTTAGTTCTGTGGACAACCTTCCAGCATGGGTTGAAACAGGGAGAGCAATAACACACCCTCCCACCCTTAGAGACTGACCCACAACAGCTAAAGTGAGTGTTTTTGCTGCATATTTGCCTTGTTCACTGTAGGTCTGCAGCATTTCTCATAAAGCCACAAAATGTCCCCAATTTACCCAATACATATTTAAATCTGATTATGTACAGATAAAGGTATATTGCTGGAAAATATTACAAGCTTGAGGTTGATTTATTCACGTGATGAATAAAAAGGTAACTAATTGATCGCATTCAACATATCTGTCACTGAATTCTCAATATTTACATTTTCTTCCCAGGAACTGGAAGTGTAAGGTAATGAGTATACATGACAATGGATGGATCTCCTTTCAATTATGTATCTCTCAGGTCAGGTTCAAATGACAAGAATTTCTTTCTTTCCTTTTCTTTTCCTTTTTTTTTCTTTTTTTTTTTTCTTAGTGTCCCAAAATGCCAACAAGAATTTCTGAAAAGTTTTGTTATTGTTGTTATTTTAATATTTTTTTTAATAAATGAATGTAAGTAGGTCTTGCATATGATGTCCTTAAGCCAACAGTGATGTTCAAGAGACTGAACTTTGGAATTGGGCTAACTTCAGGAAAAGTAGTGAGAAAAGCAAGACCCCTCCATAAGTATACTGTACTTGCCTGAGAAAGGAAGTCTCTCCATTCAAGTTTGTTATAGCATTACCTGGGGTGTAGGGAATCAACCTAGGTGTTCGTCATTTAGGAAACATATAAATAGGGAGATGTACAAAACCAGCCAATTCCAGTTTATAATACAATGAGATTTATGTAACTAAAGAAGCATCAAACATTACAGATTTTACATGAGAATATGCAGGCTTATTAGAATATTTGCCTCTGGAAAGGAAATGAAGAAAAAAAGAAATAGCAAAGCAGAGGACTTTCATGGACCACATGTGCTGTGAACTAAGGAACACCACCATTGACTCCTGATCAAAAAGATCCTTCTTCTCTGGATGAAACCAAGTATTAAGTCAATGAAATCTGTGAAGAAGAAAGTTAAAAGTCCAGGAGAGAATTTCTACCAAGTTTTTTAAAAGGCTATCAGTAATGCAAATTTCTTTATAAATAATTTCTATCACTCCCCAGTGTTCATAGAACAAAACACAAACCCACTCATCTGGAGTTCAAAGGCTTCTTTTTTGTTGGCCCCCAGTCGAATCTCTCATTTTCTCTACCTGTTCCTCTTGTACATGGGTCAAAGAGAACTAAGTGTCACCTCTTATTCATTTATTCATCATCCAAACATTACTGAAGATCTGCTACAAGTCAGGTAATACACAGTCATCTCTGCTCCCATGGAGCTACTGTTCTACTGATGAAAGATAGACCATTAACAATGAACTTCATAAACAATATGCATGGTGCTCTGGAAAGTTCTATGTATGCCAGACCCCCAACCCCCCCAAAAAAGAAAGAAAGAAAAGAAAAATGAGGGAAAAGGCTAGGGGGTCTTGGGACTGGCAGTGGCAGATGACAGAATTACATCCTATCACCTTATTGAGAAGATGTAATTGGAGTAAAGGCTTCAGAGGTAAGGGGATCACCGAAGTTTTGAGGGAAGAAATTTATAGGTTTAGGAAAGATCTAAGCCTATGGCTAATGTGAGCCTGATGTGTGCAAGGTATAGCAGGGAAGGCCAGTGTGGATGGGAAGGGTGAGACAGGGAGAGGATGGGAAATGAGGTCAGAGTGGTAACACCACCCCGACCAAGAGTGGGCTAGTGGACTCGGCATCTATTCTGTGTAAATGGAGAGCCAGAGGAGGTAGTACATGGAGCCAAAAAAGATGACATTCATTTTAGATTTTTTTTTTAATTTATTTTTTTGTCAGAGAGAGAGAGAGCACAGGCAGACAGAGTGGCAGACAGAGGCAGAAGGAGAAGCAGGCTCCCTGCTGAGCAAGGAGCCCTATGCGGGACTCAATCCCAGGACACTAGGATCATGACCTGAGCCAAAGGCAGCCGCTTAACCAACTGAGCCACCCAGGCGTCCCGAGATGACATTCATTTTAAAGGCTCAGCCTGGTTGACCTGTTGGGAATAGACTGTAGAAGCAGGAGATTTGTACAAAAGCTACTGTAGTAATCTGACAGTCACTGCTTACTGGGGTGGTAGCAGTGCAGGTAGTTTGGAATGGTCAAGATCTAAAGGTATTTTATTTGAACTTGAGCTGTAAGAAAAAAGCTAAGGGTGAGCCGAAAATCTTTGGTCTGAGAATTAGAACACACAGCTGCTGAGATAGAAGAGGCAGCTGGAGGACCAGTTTCAGACATATTAGGATCTTGATGCTCAGAAGACATCCATGTAAGGGGGCCCCTGTCCCCAGTGCTCACACTCCTCTCTCTTTCTAGGATCGCCTTTCACATTTATTCCTAATCATCTATGCATCAAAGCCCAGTTTAAAAAGAAAATTCTTCTTGAGGCCATCTTTTATACCTACCACCTTTATAGAAAAAAAATATATATATATACATACATATATATGTATATATAAAATTTTCACTCATTCATTCATACTCAATTTAAATCCATTCAATAATGATTGAGCATCCCTTGGCCACTCCTTTTTAAAATAGACCAGCAAGATCTCCACTTTTGTGGAACATTCATTTGCTTTGGAGGGAAGAGAAGAAAGTCAAGTAATAATTGGAAAGAAAATTTCAGATCAAAACAAATGCTATAAAGAGAGTGTGACATTGTGACATTGTGCCTGGGAATGAAGGGACACATTAGTAATAGAATCAGAAAATAGCTTTCTGAGGAAGTGAGAGTAGAAGCAAGACATGAATGTTGGGAAGGTGTCAGTCATGCAAAGACAGGAGAATGCAGATGCAGAGGCTGTCCAAGCAGAGTGAAAAGCAAATGCACCATGGGTACATGTGGAAGGGTTTGCCATTGTCCACAAAAGCATGCAGGCCAGTGAGGCAGTAGTGTAATCCATGAGGGCAGGGAACGAGGTCAGAGAGCTGGCATGGGACCAGATTGCACAGTGTCCTACTGAGAATGGGGAGGAGTTTGGATTTTGTTTCTGAAGGTGGAGAAAAGCCACCTCCTCTTCCAGTCACAAAACTTCTTGGAGATAGAGCATGTGAATGATTCTGAATACAGAGGAGTACTTTATTTCTAATAAGTGTCAAGAGATGTTATCATTAATAATAATATCAACCACTCATTATCATTTTCCATTTCCTCTAGCAATACCATCCCCAAATCTTCATAAAACCCTAAAAGTCACTATCCTCTCATCTATGGACATGTGAAGACATGACTCACACAGGTGGGTGACTGGCTGAGCTCCTGGTGAGGGCAGAACTCCAGCGTGGGTCAGCCCCATCCTCAGTGACAAGGCTAATAATAGCAGGGTCACTCCTAAACCCAGGTCTGCCTACCACAGACCAGCCTGCTTCCTCTGCACCAAGCTCCTGCCTCGATGTGCAGTTCTCAGTGTAATTAAGCATATAATGAATACTTATGTTGAGCAAGATAATGCCATTTTCTAAGAAGAATAATGAATATATAGAATAAGTATTGAAACAAAGAGAATCTACTGGAGCATGTGAAATTAAAATGTTGCCAGAAGGTCAAAATTAATTTTGGAAACAGTGGTGGAACAGGGAGTTTTACAAAGGGAAAATAAAAACTGCATGAGCTCAATGAATAAAAAGGACAAAACATCTATCTGGAGGTCTTTTGCCTTTGTTGGAATTCATTGACTTTTATTTTGGCTTCAACTCTTCGAAAAAGTTCTGCCTAAAGGAATGCCTTAATTTGGACTTTATGTGGCCTGTGGAAGCAAAGTGGAGTTGAGAGGGTCACAGGAGCTAAGCGGAGGCTGGGAGGAGTCCAAGACGACCAGCGATGTTCAGAATCAATTTGGTGCTGGGGGCAGAGCAAGGAGGAAAGGTTTTTCGATGCTGGACAATGTGATAATGACTGCCCGAGAGCCAGAATCAGTCTTGCTCATGAAGGCAGATGCCATCGGAGAACACAACACCCAGAGAGCTTGATATTTCTCTTGCCTTTCTTTGTCTCCTGGCAATTGACAAAGTGTCCCCACTACAAGTGTTTCTCAACTACAGAACCAGGATTCACTTTTTTCAGGTCTTCAAGGATCATTTTCACTTCTCCTCATCACCAGTTGAAAGTTTTAATATTTTTTTTCATAAGCAAACATGTGATCTTTAAATTAATCAAAAAAAGGGAAAAGGAACAAAATCCCTATAAGCCTCACCATATAAGCACATTATTATGCAACACATTATATTTCCTGTACTATTTTGTTAAATATGTATCATTCATTAACCTGTATACAGTTGACTCTTGAACGATACAGGGGTTAGAAGCACCAATCCCATACACAGTCAAAAATTCGTGTGTAACTTTTGACTTCCCCAAACTCAACTATTAATAGACTGTCGTTAACTAGAAGCTTTACACATAACATGAAATAGTTGACCAACACATATTTTGTATGTTATACATACTATATACTGTATTATTATAGTAAGGGAAGCTAGAGAAAAGAAAATGTTATTCAGAAAATGATAAGGAAAATACACTTACAGTTCTGTACCATATTTATCAAAAACAATGCACATGTGAGTGGATAGGATAATAATCATTTAGATAGGATAATAATTATTTATATTTGTACATTGCAGCTTCCTTAAATATTTGCTCCTCCAGAGTAGGCATTAGACATATATTTAAGAAAATGACCAATCTTTGTCACAAATGATAATTATAGCCATGACACTCAAATAACATCATTATAATTATAATTATAGTTATAATTATAAAATAAATATAAATATAGATATAAATATATTAAATATATAATTATAATTACATATAATTATAATTATAGTGGTGACACTCAAATAACATCATTATTTAAGGTTAATTCACCACTTCCTCATACCTGGAAAGTAGGAAGCACTCAGGATATAGAATCTATTAGTGAATACACAATATTGGACAAGCCAGTAAGCTTTCAGGGCCTCCATTTCTGTGTCCAAATATTAAGACAAATAAATGCTTCATAAAGTTGGAGAAGTTACATTTCTTAAAACCATAACTAAGAATACCTAGTACCATAACTCAGTATTTTGGGAATTCAATAATTACAAAACTCACAATCTCATAGGGCCAACCACTCCTGACTTCTACAAAAGTCAATAAGAAAAACACAGTAGAATTAGGTTCTAGTTTTTACTATGAGAAAGTCTTGGATCTCACTCACCAGAATAGCTCATTTTGAGTGAGGATTCCCTAGGGTGTCCAACTGGCTAGGACTGAGCATAATCACAAGGGAAGTTTAATGACTATCTATTTTTTATTGCACATCTACTATGAACCAGACACTGTGCTAGGTTCTGTGTTAGGACCACTTTTTTTGAGACAGTCTGAACTGAATTTCCTTTACTGAATACAGAATTGTCCTTACCTTCAAGAAAGATCTGGAACCTAGCCCAGAAACCAAATGTCTCCTTGCTCTGAGGCCTTAGGGTCTTTTCCCACAGACTTTTCAGACTTATCCAGATGAACCTCAGTTTTCAAGTTCTGTACAACTTCTACTCTTAAGTTCAGGCCCAAATACCTAGATTTCATGTAGACATGGAATAAAGCAGTGATATTGATCTTATTTTACTTTGAAAGAATTGCTGTGTATACCAAAATTCATCAATGGACATTGGAAGCAGTAAAGAAAGAATGCTCTAGCTTCTAAGCCAGGAAAAGGGAATGCTCCTACCTCAACCCAAGATGATCTTTAGATAGAGTTCCCAAGATTCAGATGGTCACATCCAGTGGTTATTTTTTTAACCCTGTTGTAACCTCATGCCAGATGTCAACTCTGCTAGCATGTACTCCTATTGTGAAGCCTTTTTTTTCTTTTCTCTTTCATTCATAACCACACACATATATTTTTTGTCCTACCTCACCTGTTCTCCTTCCCTAGAAGCTCCTTCTTTGAGCATATTTACAAACCATGTTCCTCAGAATTCAGTCTTGTTCTTTTTCCTCTTTCTAGTCTCTTCATATAATCTCCCTAGATGATCAAATACACTCCATTAAATATAACCTATAAGTGTAAGACTTTCATCATTGTCTCAAAGTGAAATAAGGTTGAGCTCTGGAATCATATGTGCTTCTAGGGGACATTTCTTCTTAGATACCTCAGAAGCATCTCAAAATTTACATGACAGGGGCTACTGGTTGTCTCAGGTGATAACCTTCTGACTCTTGATTTTGGCTCAGGTCATGATCTCAGGGTCATGAAATTGGGCTCCACATTAGGCTCCTCAATTGGGAGGGAGTTAGCTGGAAATTCTTTCTCTCTCTCTCTCTCCCTCTGCCCCTCCTCCCACTTGCATCTTCTCTCTCTCGCTCGCTCTCTCTCTCTAAAATAAATAAATAAGATCTTTAAAAAATTTTTATATGACAATTTAATGCAAAAATCTTTTTTAAAAATAATGGAAATGTTTACCATTTCCATTGGTAAAGTTGGGTGCCTGGGTAGCTCAGTTGGTCAGGCACCTGCCTTTACCTCTGATCATGATCCCAGAGTTCTAGGATTGAGCCCCGTGCTAGGATCCCTGCTCAATGGGAAACCTGCTTCTCTCACTCCCTCTTCTGCTCCACTTGCTTGTGGTCTCTCCCTCCCTCTCTCAAATAAATGAATAAAATCCTAAATAAACTGTAAATAAATAAATAATAATAAACTGTGTAAAAAAATAAACTGTAAAATTAATATGTCCTGCTTTTCAAAAGATCCATAGTATCTATAGGGTCTATCTAAACTTCCACCAAGAGCCTCACTTTTCCTTGCCATGAGGATTCATGACTTTTTCTCACAGGCCCTTCAGGTTTTTCCAAATGAACCTCAAATATTATTCACATTAATTACCAGTTTCTCTGTTTGTATTTATGTAATTTGTGTGATCACTTGCTTTTGTCTTTTTAAAAACTAGACTGACATGAAGAGAAAATTGGTATCTCCCTTACTCACTATTGTAGCACCAAACCCCAGCATGGATTCGGCCTGTGCATTTACTGCTTAGAGATATGATGGGATGGTGGAAGAAGAAGCCTATAGGACAGGGATGGTGGAAGAAGAAGCCTATTGGACAAGTGGAAAGTGTAAAGAAAAACTACTTTTGAGACTTTCGGTGAATGTGAAGCAGACAAACACATGAGTAACCAACTGAGAAAGATGGGGAAAGAGAATTATTTGTTTCTTTTTTTAAAAATTTTAAATATAGAATGTATGAGGACATATCTATGTGTTAATGGAAATGGAAAGAGACAATTCCTTCTTTGCATGGGGATTAAGAAGGTAAAGTTGAGTAGATGTGAGACTACTGGTTGGTTATAGGAAGATGAAGTAGTTTGTTTTCATCATTTTTTTTCCTGTCTGTGCCATTTGAACAACATCATACTTGAGAAAGGGGTAGAAGGAATGGTATAGCATTCTTATGAAGATAGGTATTCTACAGCATTTCCTGGGAATGAAATATGATCCTTCTAGGAAAACAGATAATGCCATTGTCAATTTTGACTTATACTATGGTCTTAAAGTGAATATGGTTTAAAGCAATTGAAGATGGTTATGTGTCACCCAGCAGAAGGTTTTCACCCTGTATTTGAACTATGGTGGGTATTACACCATCATCAAAAATATCTTTTTTAAAGAGATTTATTTATTGATTATTTGAGAGAGAGAGAGAGAGAGAGAGAGAAAGCTTGGAGAGGAGAGGCACAGAGAAAGGGAGAGAAATAATCTGCTAAGTATGGAGTCCAATGTGGGATTCTATCCCAGGACCCTGAGATCATGACCTGAGCCAAAACCAAGAGTTTGGCACTTAGCCAACTGAGCCAGCTGGGTGCCCCAGAAATACCTTGCATTTAACAACTATAATCAGTGAAGCTTGTAAAAATTTTAACGAACTGAGTCAATTAATAATAATAATTGTTATTATGCCTGTTTTACTGATGTGGAAACTAAAGTTAGTGGTTTTAAGTGACTTATCCAAGTTCATATAAGTTGGAAAGAGGGTAGCCAAGATTGCACGTCATACTGCTCCTGAGCTCATTACTTTGACAACCACATATAAAGATGAGAACCACAAAGGTCAGAGCTCAAGGGAGGAGGAAGCAGATAACTCAGCTGAAGGACCTATGCCCTCAGCCAGTAAGATGAACTGTGTCTCAGAAGCACTCCAGTCAGCAAAGGACTCAAGGGCACATAGTGAGTTCCTTCCCAGTCTAACTCATTCCAAACATTCAGAGGCCAGGCGGTCAGTCCCTGACAACATGACAAGTTTTTATTTTATTTTTTTTATACACATGGAAAATGAGCCACTTAGAACTGAGCTTATGGTTCTCTCTCCAGAATAGCCTCATGTGGGCCTGTCAATGTCAAGCCTGGTCAGCCTCTCAATGTCAAGTACCATCTCCTCCAACAACTTTCCCTCTTAACAATCTGCCTTCTCCCTATCTCTTTGTTTAAACCAGGCATAAATCAAGGTCCTTTGCTTTTATGTAACCCAACAAAAAGAGAACTAAATGCTTCTTTTAAGATCTTTTTGGATCCAAGTGCCTAAGTTGAGAGTGACACATTTGCATCATGTCAGATATGAAACTGGGTTGCTTTATAGTCTCTAAACACAACTATTCTCATAAACATTCTAAGGAGTATATTGTTTACTAAAACTATTTGTTCTTATTTTCAGCACTGGCTGAATGAAAACAAATCATTTCCTTTATTTGAGGACTTTGAAGACAATTCTTTCAAAATCATTTTACTTTGATACTGGAAAAGTTATGTTATATTTAGTGCTGTTAGCAATAGACATAGAATTGTTCTTATATTAGTTAGGAGAAAAATATGGTCTTGGCTGCAGCACTTTATTAAAATTATATCAGTTCACTTACATATAACGTGGGTTTAACAATGTCCACCATATATGCTAGATCCAAACTCAGAACAAAAAGACTCCTACGCATGATATAATACAAGAGGTTAAAATGGCTTTTACTTGGGGATTTTAATCCTATCTCTGCCATGGGTCATTAATTTGTCCTGACACTCAAGTTTCTTGCTCTGTGAACTGAGGTCAAATAGCACTTATTTTTCCTGTTGTTTTAATGGATAAATAAGATAATGTATATGAAAAGACATACCAAATGACCAAAATACAATGAGGATATTCAGGTGTTATTGTATTTCTCTTCCTTATCATAACTCTTTATAGTCCTATATGAGGGTTGATTAAACCAGAAAACACTACAAATATTTGATAATTTAAAATAATAATGTAAGTATAAAGTTTGTTGATGAAAGATGTGGTAAGTTCTTGGCTTAAATTGCAAGGTACATTTGCTATAGTGATTGCCCTAAGGATGTGAAAATGTTGAACCAGAATAATGCCAAGTTTGTACAGTTACCTCCTGACATTTTAAAGCTAAGAAAACTAAGACACTAAATGTTAAATATAACTGGCCCAAACAGGTTGTGCTACAGCATTGCAAATATGACATACTTAAAAATGGAATGTCTTACAAATCATTTGTAAATAAAACTTTGACTTTATAAAGAGAGGGTTAGGAATTCCTGATATAATATAATTCCCAAATATAGAACAAGAGTGAAAGCCTAGACTAAGCCCACAATTGCAGTTGTGTTGTCAGTGAGGTTAAAATGACACACATATGGTTGAAGGAGTGGTTCTGACAGCCAGGCTTCTCCAGCTGTACCATCATATAGCTGACCTGATTATCTTTGTTCTAAAATGGACTGAACCTAACTGGATAACTGTCAGAAGGCTGCTTCAGATCCTTCCATGCTAACATGGACTTAGCATAGAACAGGAGAGGGGATCTGGGGCATAGGGATCCTCCCTGACATCTTTCTTATGTTCTATGTGCATGTGCTTAGTAGGGTCCAACGTACCATCATGAACAAGTGGGGAAAAACTGCCATCCTAAGGTACAGTTGTGCAAACTACACAGGTGCTATTATTTATTCTCTATCTACCTCTCTATAGTACTTGGACCTATTCATATCTATTCTTCATACCTCCCATCCTCTCAAGATTTTTATGTACTCACAAAAACATTCACTGCCCTGGAACTATCGCTCGATACACCACTAGGTACTGGTAAACTTGAGCTGTAGTCATTCTTGAATAAGGTACAACATCACATTTAGGGAACTTAGTCTAACAGTCTAACACAATGGTAAGAATATGAATGTGTGTGTGTGTGAGTGTGTTTATGTACATGTACAGGTGTCTATATATGAAATAAAGGAAAATAACCTGTATGGGTTGAATTTTATCCCCTAAAATTCATATATTTAAATCCTAAACCCCAAGTACAACTTGGGGTTTAGGATATGAACTCATTTGGAATATGAGCTCATTTGGAAACAGGGTTATTATAGATGTAATTAGTTAGGATGAGGTCATACCAGGGTAGGATGGGTCTCTAATTCGATATGACTGGTGTCTGTATAAACAGGAGAAATTTAGACATAGCCGTGTGATCATGAAGATAGAGATCAGGGAGATATGCCGATAAGCTGAGAAACACCGACAACTGCCAGTAAAACACCAGAGAACTTGGAGAGAAGTCTGGAATACATCCTTCCTTAGGCCTATAAAAGGGAACATGGCCATGTCAATACCTTGATCTCCAACTTCTAGACTCCATAACTATGAGGCAATACATACCATTGTTTAAGCCACTCAGTTTATAGCACTTTGTTACAACAACCCTAGCAAACTCATACACTCTAATGAGAACAAGCAAAGACTATTTACTTGGAAATTGCATGTGTATACACATAGGTAGAACAAGAATTTCAAATGCCCTATTACTCAAAGATCCTCATTTTCTGGAATAGGGCTCAAATTAGCAAATTCATGTCATGCAATAAGCAAATACTTTCCAGTCAGAAAGAGAAATAAAATGATTTCTAAAGGATCCTTAGGAGAAAGCAATAATATTTAATAAAATAAAAATATAAAATATTTGCTCTAAGGTGTTAAGCAAAAAATGATAGTGGTTGTCAAGTATCAGACACATTATATACTTAATATTTGTCTGTTAAATTAATAGGAGCCAAATAATAATAGCTTTGGTGTTTACTCTGTGTCAGTTTCTCTACTAAATGATTTACATACATTAACTCACTTAATTCTCAAAATATTCTTATGAGATAGGTACCATTGACCCAATTTTATAGGTATAGCACCGAGTTTTTGAGAGTCTAAATGATGTTCTAAGATCAATTCAGCTAATACATGATGAACTAATATCCATTTAGTTTATACCCTTAAGAACTGCTCTGTATTACTTGCATATATTGTTAGTATTTGAAATTTTACAAAATACCCATCTCCTTAAGAAATTCTACATTTTCTACATGAAGGTCTGGGTTTCAGCCAAGTTATTTAGTTGTCCATGGCTCCTTCCCAGGGCTTTACAAAGAAGAATATTGCAGCCTCTGCCTCGCCTTCCTGGGCCTCAGGCCTCTTTTGTTATACTTCATGACACAATATAAAGCACTATGTCTATGGAGCTACCAACAATAGGTCTCAATGCTAATTCTATAACCTATAGATATGCTAATTAATGCTACTGAAATTTACCCATAAAATTTTTTAAATCTTACTTGAATAGTTTGTGTATATTAAGTGAGAAAGTGTACCTAAAACATATATACAGCATGCAGCAAGAATGCTTTAAAGATGATAAAGTCTTTAATATTTAATGTAAAATAGCACTTGACACGAGCTTTCTGAGCAGGGGATTCTGAGACTGCTCATTTGATCATATGTTAGGAGGTAAATGTTGGATGTGCACATCACCAGGGAAGTGAGTGAACCCTCACATGGCACTCCATCAAGGCTGATGCCAGGTAAGGACCTGAAGAATGGTGTATAAAAAGGCTAGGTACTTGTTAAAAATGAAAATAGTCAGATATGGCAATTAAAATAATAAAACTGATAAAATCATAATTAAGAAGAACAGACAGGGGCACCTAGGTGGCTCAGTAGGTTGGGCATCTGACTCTTAATTTCCACCAGGATCATGATATCAGGTCGTGGGATTGAGCCCTGTGTCAGGTTCTGCACTCAGTGTGGAGTCTACTGGAAATTCTCTCTTTCTCTCTTGCCCCCCCCCAATTTCAGGGCATCTGTGTTCTCATTGCTGATTGCTGCCTCTAATAACAGAGGTGCAGACATGGATTTAATGGATTGGCACCCTTTATTTATTTATTTATTTCAAATAAATAAAACTTTTTAAAAATGAGTAGCAGTCATTAATGTTTGCCATGTTTCTTACACTGTGCTAAAACAATTTAACTGATTTTCTATTTTAATCTTCACAATGAATTTCTCTAATTTAAACCAATTTCACTCATAAGGATCTTCTGAGATGCCAAATAAGTCTGTCAAGATCCCAAAGTTAGTAAGTGGCTGGCCTATGATTCCAATCCAGGATTTCTGGTCTTGTGGACTTCGCTACTATTAGACTTCACTATTATTCTACACTGAATGTCTTAGGGGATTGTTTGGAATCTAAACAAGAAATCTAAATTATTTCAGAAAAACTGAGTAGAACTTTAGGATTTAAATGATAAAATTAAAGCTAAGAACTAAATAAATGTGGAAAATAGTAAGGCTCAAAGCAAAGCTCATTCTTGCAAATTGCTCTAAAAATTCTGCGGTGTCCAGAGTCTGGAAAGATAACAGTGCAGGAAAACTAGGAATCTATCTCCTGACCCAGGTTAACAATTGCAATGGCAGAATCATTCTGATGTAACCATTTTGGAACTCTGGTCTGTTGGAGGCTTACAATTGCCAATGGAAGTTTGAGACAGTAAATTCTGTTTAATTTCTGACACTTTTAGCTCTTAGCACATTAGCACCTATTCATTCCCCATTCCAACTATATGGCAGGCAGCCGTGCATGTTTTCCTGAAGCAGGAACAAAGGTGGGTGAAAAGGAACTTATCCTCCAAATATTGGGCATCTGTGTTCTCATTGCTGATTGCTGCCTCTAATCACAGAGGTGCAGACATGGATTTAATGGATTGGCACCCTTTATTACCTGTTTTTATTTTTACCTTTTTCCCATTTTTGTAGAAAAAGACATTAAAGACTACAGCATTCAAAAACAACTGCATATATGAGGGAAATAGAAAGTGGCTATGCATGCCCAGGCAAAGACCTAGTAACGAGAAGACCTTAAGTTTACACCTCAGCATGATTCTTGGCACAGAAACATCCTACAACAATAAAATAATAATAATAAAATAATAATAATAAGAAGAAGAAGAAGAAGAAGAAGAAGAAGCAGAAACAATAGCACCTGGGGAAGGAGAAAATCTGATTTCCAGAGTTACCATATTATTAAATGAAATTTAATTTTCAACAACAACAAATACAAGGCATATGAAGGAACAGGAAAGTACAATCCATTCAAAGAAGAAAAATACACTTTCCCCAAAAAAGACCTTAAGGAAGGTATACTAAACAAAGACAAAAATAAGTTCTTAAAGATGCTAAAAGAACTAAAAGAAAATGTTAATAAAGCTGAGAAAATAATGTAAAACAAAATGGAAATGTCAAAAAAGACATGGAAAACCTAAAAAGAAGCCAACAGGAAATTTTGGAATTTAAAAGTTAAATAACTAAAATGAAAAATTTACTAGAGAAATTCAAAGGCAGATTGGAAAAGGCAAGAGAAATAGTTAGCAAGCTTGAAAATACAGCAATGAAAATTTTCAAGTAGGAACAGAAAGAAGGAAAAAAAAAAGATTGAGAAAAATGAGCACAACCTAAGGAACCTATGGAACACAATCAAATGGACCAACATATACACAGTGGAAGGCCCAGAAAGGAAAGATAGAGAGAAAGGAGAAGAAAGAATATTTTAAGAAATAAAAAAATGGCTGAAAACGTCCTAAATGTGATGAAAGACATGAGTATAAAAATCCAAGAAGGCCAACGAATTCTAAATAGGATAGAGACGCATACAAAGACACATTATAATTAAACTTTATAAGGACAAAGACAAAGAGAGGGTCTGGAAAGCAACAAAAGAAAAGTGAATCATCACACACAAGAGATTCTTAAAAAATAAAAAATAAGCAGATATATCATCACAAACATTGGAGACCACAAGGCAGTGGACCAAGAGTGGACCAAAGACAGGAAGAAGGAAAGGAGTAGGGGAAGGGCTTGGGGGCAGCGGGGAAAAAAAGAAGGAGAAGGAGCAGCAGCTGTGCAGCTGTCAGCAACAAATCCTCTATCTGGCATGACAGTCCTTCAAAGTGTACGAAAAATTAGGATAACTGCAGATAAATAAAAGCTCAGTGAATTAGTTACCACTAGAGTTTCCCTTCAAGAAATGCTCAAGTGAGTCCTGAAAGTGAAATAAAACACCACTAAACATTACCTTGAAAGTAATAATGTAATAATTATTACTTCCCAGTAATAATGGTTTTAAAAGCTAACTTTATTGTAACAGTTTCTACGTACACTTTTTGTTTTCTGCATGATTTAAAAAACTAATATATTTTTAAAAAACAATCATTAATCTGAAAGTTAGTATTATTATAACTTTTGTTTTAACTCTAAATCTTGTTTTCTGCATAATTTAAGATACTAATTCATTTAAAGGTGTTATTAGCTTAAATTTGGAGGCATAGAATGTATAAAGATATAATTTTGTGATATCAATGTCCAAAATGAATGAAAGTGAAACTATAAATGGTAGAATTTTTCTATGTTATTGAAGTTAATCTGGGATAAATTCAAATTAGAGTGTTATAACTTTAGAATATAAAATGTAAGTCCAAGGCTAACCAATAAGAAAATAGCCATAGAATATACACAAAAGGGAAGGAGAAAGAAATTCAAATAGTTCACTACAAAATAATCAACTAAGTACAAAGAAGACGGGAAATGTGAGACAGAAAGCTATAAGGCATATAGAAAGCAAATAGAAAAATATCAGAAGTAAATAACTCTTTGTAAGTAATTACAGTAAATATAAATGGACTAAAATCTTCAGTTAAAAAAAAAGATTGGTAGAATGGGTAAAAACACATGATCCAAGTATATACTATCTCTAAGACACAAGGAGCTTGAAATTTAAAGGATAGAAAAGCATATTCTATGTAAATAATAACCAATATAAAGCAGGAATGGCTATCTAATATTAGACAAATAGACTTTAAAAAGTTTATAAAAGATAAATAATGAATTTATATATATAATTTATATATATATGCATATATGAGTTTATTTATTTGTCAGAGATAGAGAGCACAAGCAGGAGCAGCAGCAGTTAGAGGGAAAGGCAGACTTCTCACTGAGCAAGGAGTCCAATGCAGGACTCGATCCCAGCATCCTGAGATCATGGCCTGAGCTGAAGGCAGATGCTTAACCAACTGAGCCACACAGCTGTCCTTAGAAGGAATTATATATTAACCAAGGTTCAATACAGCAAGAAGATATAACAATTATAAATATTTATGCAGTAATGACATACCATAAAAATATATAAAGCAAAAACTGACAGAATTGAAAGAGAAAATAGATAACTCTACAGTAATAGTTAGAGACTTTCATACCCCATGCTCAATAATGGATAGAACAACCAGACAGGAGATAACTAAGTAAACAGAAGACTAAGCAACATGATAAATTAACTAGATGAACAGACACATACAGAATACCCAACAAGTACATGCACATTTTTCTGAATTAAAAATAAGATATTTTCCAGGATAGGCCATATGTGAGACTGCAAAGTAAGTCTTAATATATTTTAATAGATAGATATCATACAAATTATCTCCTCTGATCATAATGGTATAAAGTTAGACATCAACAACAGAGGAAAACTGAAAAAGTCACACACTTAAGGATATTTAAAAGCACAGTCTTAAAAAACTAGTGATTCAGAAAAATCATAAGGGAAATTAGAACATACTTAGGAACAAATGGAAATGAAAAATGCTGTATAGCATATGAAAATTTATGAGACTTTGCAAAATGGTGTTAAGATGCATACTTACAGCTATTAAGGCTTACATTAGAAAACAAAAAAAAAAAATCTAAAATTATAATCAAACTTTACAACTTAGTAACTAGAAAAAAGAAAGACAAACTAAACCTGAAGCTAGCAGAAGAAAGGAAGAAATAAAAAATAAAGCAGACATAAATAAAATAGAGAATAGAAAAACAACAGAGGAAATATATTGAATCTAAAATTTGTTTCTTCAAAAAAGATCAACAAAATTGATAAACCCTAAGATAAATTGATTAGGAATAAAAGAAGACCTAAATTACTAAAATCAGAAATGAGAGTTTGACTTTCTTTTTTTTACTACCAATTCTACAGAAATAAAAATGATTATAAACAGTACTATTGATAATTATACACAAACTGGAAAACATATAAAAATGGATGAATTCCTAGAAACATAAACTTACCAAGACTAAATCATGAAGAAATAGAAACTCTAATTAGTCCTATAACTAATAAGAAGACTGAATCAGTAATCAAAATTATCCCGACAAAGAAAAGCTCTGGATTCAATGACTTCACTGGTGAATTTAACTAAATATTTAAAGAAGAGCTAATAACAATTGTCCTCAAACTCAGCAAAGTAGCAGGTTGCCAGTCAACACAAATATCAATGGCATTTCCATACACAAAAATTGAACTATATGAAAAGCAAATTACAAAAATAATCCCTATTAAGTAGCTACGGTAATTAAAACAATGTAATACTGACAAAAGACAGACATATAAACCAAAGAAATAGAATAGAGAACCCAGAAATAATGAAGTTGGTGTCTTACCTAACAGAATTCAAAGAGTTTAATTGAAAATAGATGAGAGACCTACATTTAAGACCTAAAACCATAAAACACTGGAGGGGGGGAAAAAAAAGGACAAAAACTTCATGATGTTTGGATTTGGCAATGAGTTCTTGCATATGACATCAAAAGCCCAGGTAACAAAATAAAAAAAAGAAAAAAATAGGCAAATTGGACTTCATGAAAAACTTTTAAAAATTTTGCATCACAAACATTAAGAACAGAATAAAAATGTAACCCATGTACTGGAAGAAAATATTTTAAAATTATATATCTAATATATATTCAGAGTATATAGAGAATTCTTAAAACCAGGCAACAACAGAAAACATATAATATGAAATAAAAATGGGCAAAGGATTGAAGAGATATTTCCCAAAGAAGAAACACAAATGTCCAACAAGCACATGAAAAGATGCTCAATGTCACTAATCATTAGTGAAATGCAAATCAAAGCTCCAAGATACTACCTTCATTAACAGAACTACTATTAAAAAAAAAAAAAGAAAGAAAGAAAGAAAAGAGAGAAAGAAGAAAAGGAAATAACAAACAGTGAGAATTTGGAGAAATTAGAACATTTGTTCATTCTTAGTGGGAATGTATGATGGTACATCCATTGTAGAAAATGGTATGGTAGGCAGCTGGGTGGCTCAGTCAGTTAAGTGTCAGTCTTCAGCTCAAGTGGTGATCCCAAGGTCCTGGAAACCAGTCCTGCATCAAGCTCCCTGCTCAGTAGGGAGCCTGCTTCTCCCTCTACCTTTGCCCCTCCCCCTGCTAGTGCTCTCCCTCTCTCTCTCTCTCAAATAAATAAATAAACTCTTACAAACAAACAAAAAAATGGTATGGTAATTCCTTAAAAAATTAAAATAGAATTACCATATCACTCTGCAATTCCACTTCTGAGCATATACCCAAAAGAAATGACAGCAAGGACTCGAAAAGTGATTTGTGCACCCATGTTAACAGCAGCATTATTCACAGGAGCTAAAACATGGAAGCAACCCAAGTGACCATGGTTGAATGAATGGGTAAGCAAAATGTGGTGTGTACATATAATGGAATAGTATTTAGCTTTTAAAAGGAAGGAAATTCTATCACACACTATAACATGGATGAAACTTGAGGACATTATGCTACAAGAAATAAGCCACTCACAAAAGAACAAATACTATATGATACCACATATATGAGGTATTTAAATTCATAGAGACAGAAAGTAGAATGGTGGTTGTCAGGGCAGGAATGGGAGAAAAGAGAAGTGATTGTTTAATGTGTATAGAGCTTCCATTATGCAAGGTGAAAAGATCTGTAGAGATGAATGGTGTTGATGGTTTCACAACATTATGCATGCATCTAATATCACTGAATTATACCAAGAATTATTTAAAATTGTCAATGTCATGCTATATATATTTAATTAAAATTTAAAATTCTTAGTGCTTAAATCTATTTTATTTGCTCTTGGTATTATATATGTGGATGGATAGGCTTGGTAGAACTCAGAGTTGGGGTCACTCAGACCCATATTAGTGGTTTGGCCATTGAGGCATTTGTGGTAGGTATTAGTCTATAAGGGATGCTAAAATATCAATAGAATTAATAAGATATAGGGTGCTATTTAACATTGGTTTCAGCACATAATTTAAATAAAAGGTAACTTATAAATTGTTTTATCTCACATTAAGTAAACATAATAAATCCCTTATTTTTAATATTAGCATGGATCAGGAAAACATTATTTGTCACGTGTTATAACCTATTGCCTTCAAAAAAAAAGAAGAATCCAAGGAACCAGACTGTCTTTCCTTTTGTGAGCACAAACAAAATCCTCAAAAACCAAAGCATTTGAAGCCCTTGAAAACAGTTTTAAGAAACAGATCCAGAACACAAAATAAAGAAGCTGGAACACATTGAAATGGCTCCAGCAGAGAAACTAAGAAGCCTGTGGGAAGGAGTGAAGAGAAAGAGATGTCAGATAAGTAGTCAAGAGCCAGGAAATCTGAGCACAAGAAAGGAAAAGGGGAAAATGGAGTCTAAGCAAATGCAGTATAGAGAAGGATTTTGCTACTCAAAACTCAGTGTGGGAACTCACCATCTCTGTCTTACTTACAGAATCTTCACTAAGCTCTACATTTCTCCCTGATGCACTGGACAAGTCCAGTTTTGTTCTGGGGTGATCCATGAGAAAGTTGAAGAGAAGACTTCTTCTATATGAGTGATAAACATCAGTAAAGAGGTATTCAATTTAGATTAGGTGAAAGTCTAATTTTTTTTCTGGTTCCAGTTTAATGGAATGCTGGGTTAAAGGGAGGGGTGTTTATGACCCTGCCAAGGGCATCCTAATGTTCTGTTTGGCCTCAGGTAGATAAAACTTAGCTGACTTACCACGGGCCTATTCAAAAGATTTCACTGCCAGCTCTTTCAAGGTACTAATTAAGAGATACCCACAGTTACATTTAACTAAGCCCAAATAGCATGGGCCATGATTAAAAAAGCACCCCCAGGGCAGTACAGCATGATATTTCAACTCATAAGAATAGAGTTCTTCTAGCTTTCATAGGATTTTGTTGGTTCTTGGTTTTAATGTAAGATAATTAGTTGAACTGGGAATTGAACAGCACACACCAGAAGATGGAGTCTAAAGGAAGATGTGGCAGGTTTTGAAGAAAAATGACACAACCCTGGTGAAGTGCCTTAGTTGGCCTGCCCTACAATCACCCTATGGAAAGCCAGCCCTGAGGAACGTGTTGTAATTCTGTTTTTTGAATGTTATTTTTCTCAGCCCAAGGAAGACTGACAATTCTCTCTGAAACAGGAAACAGGACCTTGAAGAAGGTATTTTTAAAACCATAAAATGATTATAGAGGAGTCGCTATTGGAAATCTATGTAGGAAAAAGTTACAGTATGTATGCCTCAATATGCCACCGTTCAAAGACTATATATTATACAATGGTCATAAAGGAGAAAAACAGAGAGCTACCAGTTTGGTATGAACAAAGGAGCTACTATTCCTGCTGCTGATAATAATAGCGGCTGTAATAGGATGTAGAGTGAAATTTTTCTAGTTGCTCTGTAGTTCTGCATTCAGAAAAGAGCCATCAATGAATGGGGCCAGATACCAATATGGTATGGAAATATTTCTGGAATGATCACCACTAGGTAACTCATCAATCCAGGATGTATAATGGATGACTGAGGAGGGGCAGAGGAGAAACAGGGTTTTTTTTGTTTTGTTAACATTTTCAGTCTTAGGGAATAAAGCACTCATGGTACCAGAGACATTCCTCTCTCCTTACCCCATGATCCCTCTCACCACCACACCCCCAAAAATCAAGAGATTGTGAGCAGTGGAGCTCTAAGCAAATCATCTTCAGAGATTGAGTGTGTCTTCAAGAAAGAGAGATCGGCATTTTACTCACCAGATGATGTTCATGGCATTACAAATCTGCAGGGCTGTTCTTGAGGAGCATGAAGCACGTACCCTCAGAAAGGCAAACAAAAAAGACTATCTGCTTTTTGCCAGACAGGTTGATATCTGAACATGCAAGGTTTATGAGGGTAGCCTCCACCAATAGGAAAAAATATGCTGCTCCCATCCCAGATCCCCAAGACCCTCAGAAGGCATAGAAGGAAGAGGATCTCGTTAGTCCTAGTATCTCCTTCTGAAGAGAAAATGTTGAAAGTGGACTATTAATGAGGGCAGCCAATGAAGAGACACATATGCCTTTGTAAAAGCAGTCTTCACATAGGACTACAACACACTAAAAATCTTCTGCATAACAAAGGACATCATCAGCAACATGAAAAGCCAACCGAATGGGAGTAATAATTTTCAAATTATATATGTGATAAAGGGTTAATATGCAAAATATAGGAAGAATTCATACAACTCCATAGCAAAAGAAAAAAGCCTACCTAAAAATTGGCAGAGGATCTGAATATACATTTTTCCAAAGAAGACATACAGATGAACAATAGACACATAAAAAGGTGCTCAACATCAGTAATCACCAGGGAAATTCATAATGAGATCACCTCATGCATGTTAGAATGGTCATTATCAAAACGAGACCTAAAAGTGTTGGTAAGGATGTGGATAAAAGAAAATCCCCGTGCATTGTTGGTGGGAATGTAAATTGGTACAGCCACTGTGGAAAACAGTATGGAGGTTCCTCCAAGAATTAAAACTAGAACAACCCTGTAATCCAGCAATTCAACTTTTGGGTATGTATCTGAAGAAAATGAACCAGCTTCAAAAGATATATGCATCCCAATGCTCATTGTAGCATTATTTATAATAACCAAAATATAGAAACAGCCTAAATGTTCATTCATGAATGAGTGAATAATAAAAATCTGGTACACACACACACACACACACATACACACGGGAATATTATTCAGTCATAAAAAAAGAATGGAATCTTTCTATTTATGACAATATGGATGGACCATGATGGCATTATGCTAAGTGAAATAAGTCAGAGATAGATATACAAATTCCATATGATCTCACTTATATGTGGAATCTAAAAAAATGAAAATAAAACCAAACAAATAGAACCCATAGATACAGGGAACAGATTGGTGGTTCTTAGAGTCAGGGTGTGGGCGGTAGTCAAAATGGGTGAAGGGAGTCAAGTGATACAAACTTCCAGTATAAAATAAGTCATGGGATGTAATGGATAGCTTGATGACTATAACTAATAATACCGTATTGCATATTTGAAAGTTGCTAAGAGAGTAAATCTTAATAGTTCTCATCACAGAGAGGTCCCTATGTGGCTCAGTTAGTTAAGCATCCCTGACTCCTGATCTCAGTTCAGGTCTTGATCTCAGGATCATGAGTTCAAGTCCCAAGCTGGGCTCCATGCTGGGTATGGAACCTACTTTAACAAAATAAGTAAGTAAAAATAAAAAGAGAAATTAAAAAAAAATTTACCATCAAAGAAAAATTTCTATAACTACATATAGTAAAAGATGTTAAGTAGACTTATTGTGGTGATCATTTTGTAATACATATAAATACAAATTAATATGCTATACACCTGAAACTAATATAATGTTTTATGTCAAATATACCTCAAAAACAAGTAATCTTCAGTGGGAGATGGGCCCAGGACATTTGAGTACCTCTCCAGGATAACCATATGCTCCATACACCTGCCATCATGTCTGCAGATGCCTCATGCATCAGGAGAAGGCCAGGGACAATCTGCATCATGTCAGCACCCCACAGCTGCCCGTGACCATTGATGGCTCATCACAGCCCTCCGCTCAAGGTCCAGGAGAGGGACGGAAAGAAGCAGTGAAAGAACAAGGTCAAGGAGAGGGATGACAAGAGGAAGTGAAAGAAAAGCCTGAAAACCTTTTCACCCTCAGTTGCAGCCAGTGATGAAGGAGACAAGACCTTTCGGTTCGGTATGAGGTTGGATTTATACACCATCCTGGACTGATTTTAGTAATCATAAATTGACAGAAAGTTATGGAATTTTATAACGTTATCCTCAGATGCGAAAATGTACTCAGCAAGCCGAAACAGGAAATAGAGAGGAGAGTAGTACTAATCTTTATATATTAGGCTATATTTTCTGAAAAACTTCATGTTCTAGGTGCTTCACATATTTCCAAAACCCTATGAAGCAACATTATTAGATCCATTTTTCAGACAAGGAAATTGAGGATGAGAGCAGCTTATCTAAAGTAGAGTATAACTTAGATTCAAACTTGGAATTGAGACACAAATGCTGTGCTTCTGTCTATATATAACATTGTTTTCTCCAATTTCATTGACCCAAATCACATCAACTTCTTTAAGATAAAGTAATAATAACATATACATGATCTAGCCAACTAGAAAAGGTTTAAGGCTCAATTATATATAGTTGAAATGCATTTCCTTTAAACTCCTCAGTTCCACCAGTTACTTAAACCAAATATTGACGAAAGAAATTGTGTCAACCCCCTTGCTAAATGTTTTGTATGTTATCACATTCACCATAAGGTAAAGATCTGTGATAGTCAGCTCTATGTGTCCACTTGGCTGGGCTATGGTACCCAGTTGCTTGGTCAAACACTAGTCTAGATGTCTCTATAAAGGTATTCATGGATGTGATTAACATTGACAATCAGTTGACTTTAAGTAGAGCAGATACTCTCCATGATGTGAGTGGGTCTGTGCGAAGCAGTCGGAGGCCTTCAGAGCAAAGGCTGAGGTTTCTCAAAGTAACTCCGCCTCAAAACTAACATACAAATCCGACCAGAGTTTCCAGTCTGCTGGCCTTCCCTGCAAACATCAGACTCAAAGACTGTAACATCAATGCTTCTGTGAATTTCCAGGCTGCCAGCTTGCCCTGTGGATTTCAGACTCTCCAGTCTTCATAATCTTGTCAGCGAATTCTTTAAAATATCTCTCTTTGTCTCTCTGTCTCTCTTGCACACACACACACATGCTCTCTAGGGAAACCTGACTATCTTCGCACCAGCCCATTCTCCTTTCTTTAGTTTTCAGATATTCCATCTACTTGATAGTTTGAATTCTGGGCCTTCACCTTGAATTGTATAAGGCAACTCACAGCAAAAGCCTTGGCTGGCAGCAAGTTCTGTTACAAAAGTCTGATTCTGTACTTCATTTGCATCCGTTTGTTACAGCACATTTCCACCCTTGTACCAGGTGGCCTCATAATAACCCTGTGCATTGGGAAGATCAGTGTCATTAGCTGCATTAGACAAATGAGGAGAGTGAGATCTTTTAAAGTTTAATGTTTTTTTCATTTTGATGCAGGTAGACAGAATCCGACCTGGGGCATGGGTCTCTTCAGGCCTCACCGGATGAACTTGCTTCCACTAATTGGCTCACTCTTCGTCTTGATAGGAAATATGCCACCCAGTTGGGGATTTTATTTACCATCTCAGAAAAAAAGGCTGAAACTGACTTTTGATTTGATATAATTAGTAAAACAGAGTCACATGCTGTAATTGAGTGATTTTTCTAAACCTTTATTTTGCATTTGGAAAAGTATACACACATCCAAAAAGCATTGTCCTGAACATCTACAACATAGCTAAAACCATTACTACTTATTTCAGGAAAGATTATCAAGCAAAATGTGCAATTGTGAAAATACAGATTCTTCCTAGAAAATATTGTTCTGTTTCAAAAGAATCATGGGTAGGAACAAGAAGAATATACTAGAACATAGGAATTTTGTTTTCATAGTATTTCAAAGAAAAAATCTAATTACCATATATATCAAAGTAGGTACTTTTACTTAGAAGCTCACTTACTGAACAGAAAATCTAAAATTGTTTTGCTATTATTGTTACTTTTTTAATGAACAACCATCATAGACCAGGCATCCTTCCAGAAGGGATAAATGCATAGCATAAATCAATTTCATGAAAACCCTTTGTGCATTTTTTACAGAGGAGGAAACAGAGAGGTCAGATGAAGTATAGAGCTGTGGTTTCATTTAGGGCTGAAAGTCTCCAAAACCCATACCATTTACATTCTACCTGCCTGTAAATGATAGATTTTTCTCATGACTTGCAATTACTTTTATGTTTTTGCATGTATCTTCATTCCTACCTCTTTGTTTATTGCTCCATGAGAACAAGAACATCTGAAAAGAGGGACGTTGGTATTTTACTCCTCAAGTGTGAGCCCCAGGTATATTATTCCAGACTTTAGAGTAAAAGTAGATCCTTCCATGTGATGTTATTCACAAGGGAAATAACTCAGAGCATTTAGTGATAGCTGGGGTGTTAATGTTAGTTGCCGTAGCGTTGCTGGTGCAAATGACTGGTACAATGGTGGCTTTTCCTGGGTAAAAATTACTAGAGGACTTACATACAACATTCAAGGCAGAGCCTTGATTCTTTCACGAGTCGTTTTATGCAGGCTGACCAGCGCTCATCAATAGCTACGCAGGCTGTAGAACTGCCCGGAGCTCAGCTCCTTACACCTTACACCGTAGAAACGAAAGTGTCTCTTTTTTCTTTACCCTTTCATGAGGTGAAAACCTGCAGGGTACATACAAATTACAAGCACTGGAAAGGGATTTGTGGATAGATTCTGGAGGAAGTGTAAGGATTCGAAGTTTGAAATGTAGTTGGATATAAACTGATGCTGGAGTGTAGCAAATATGACTGCAGAATGTAAAATAAAAAGTAACTAAAAAATACAGGGAAGAAATGTCAATAGCAACAGATCTTCCCTGTTCTTACTAGAGCAGGACAAAAGTTTACATCAAGCATATTGTCCTGGGGCGCATGGGTAGCTCAGTCAGTTAAACATCTGACTTCAGTTGGGGTCATGATATTGGGGTCCTGGAGTCAAGCCCCATGTCTGGCTCCACACTCAGCGGGGAGTCTGCTTTCCCTCTGCCCTTCCCCTTACTTAGGTGCTGTTGCTTCCTCTCTCTCTCAAACAAATAAAATCTTAAAAAAAAAAACCACACATATTATTCTTACTGTCCAAGAAAAGGATACATTTTCTCCATAAACTTGCTTTCTTTGGGGCATAACCGATGACATGAAATAAGAACACTTGAAAATGTCTGTTACAATTGAAAATCTAATGAAGACTCCCACATGAAATTGCATGTGGATATGCATGTGTTTATATTATGCTGTTTTGTACTGCAGTGTACATATTCTTTAATTCCTCTGAGTGAAAGCACACAGCAGACCACTCTAAAGGCTGTTTCTGCCCCTACATAGACAGATACCATCAAGCCCCTGGTCCTAGCCAACATCAAAAGCCTGTGGTTCAGGAGTGTCTGGGTGGCTCAGTTGGTTTTCAGCCTTAGGCTCAAGTAATGATCCTGGGGTCCTGGGATTGAGCCCAGAGTTGGGTTCCCTCCTCAGTGGGGAGTCTGTTTCTCCCTCTCCCTCTGCACCTTCCCCTGCTTGTGCTCTCTCTTTCTCTCTCAAATAAACAAAAATAAAATATTTTTTTTTAAACAGCCCATGGCTCAGAGGAAATCAAGCACCAAACCGTATTTTTTTGTATTTTTAGCTCCAGCCCTTCCACTTGATATATCTCTGACTCTATTTGATAGCTTTATTATCTCCTGATCCTAGAACTTAAAATTTGATACCATTTTTTGCTTCTAAGGACTCCTCATATTCCTCCTTCTATTAGGGCACTCCTGATTTCTTGGACTGTACTAATTGAGGCCAAATAGCATCTTGCTCCAGATCTCATAATCCAAAGACGCTGGAGTTTATTTTTCCTTGTATTTCATTTGTCCTATATAGTAACAATACTTTAGCTAGCTGGCTGACAATAAAGGACAAGCTAAAAAACTAAAATCACAGGCTGTATTTTTACATGCCAGCTCATTTTTAAAATAGTGTGGTAAAATGAAAAGAAAAGAGACTTTGGGGATCAGAGATACCTAGGTTCAAATTCAACTTCTATTATTCTAGGAGAACTTTTGCTTCTAAATTACATAAATGATCATTTCAAAGTCATTTTGAAATCCATGTTGCAAATGGAAGATCACAAAGGAAAAGGTGAACAGATTTGCCTATGTAAAAATTTGAAGAGAAAGAAAAGTTCCATAGAAATACTAAAAATGAAAGCAAAGGGCGAATGGAAATTGGCAATAAATATCCACCATGCTCATTGACTTTGAGAAGTTTTTAGATTGAATATATGAATATTGAATGTATCAATATTGAATATATGAGGAATGTCTAAAGATTAGCAAGGAAATCACTAACACTCTGCATAAATGGACAAATGTGATGGTACAATCAAAAAGACAGCAATGCAAATGATCGATAAGCATTGAAAAAGAAAGTGCTGCAAAATAATGAAAGGATAAAATTAAACACAATAATGGAATCCCACTACCACCTATAAAATCAGATCTTTTTGAATGGGTACTTTTTGGTCATGCTATGAGTGGACAATTATTTCTTTGCATGGCTAGCTCCCAGCTGTCATTAGAGCCTTTCAAAGTCACTTCTTTTCCTCCAAGAGCTCTCTGACCATGTCACAAATGTCTTCATTATCTCCCACCACCTGCTTTATGCTTCATGTACTTTCTACTTCATAGAACTTATCACTGTCTGACATTATCTTATTTTTGCTACTAGTTGTTGTTTCCCCACTGGAATATAAGAAACCTGAGAATACTACTCTGCCTGTCTTTTTCCCCCAACATCTAGAAAGAGTTCCCATTGCATTGTACAACTCAATAAACATACCCTGATTGAAAGGCTGGAAGAAGTGCATATTTTACACTTATGGGTCACAGCTCTGCAATATATCAAGAGCTTTCAAAACAGTCTTCCTTTTGACTCAGTAATCCCACTTCCACAGATTTATCCCCAGAAAATAATCAGAAATATATATTGAGATTTATGTGCAGTGATAGTCATTTCAGTATTATTTATAGTAGAAAAAAATGAGAAAATAATATGTGTCCAAAAATACAGGAGTAAGTAAATTATGTTGTATATATAGTATATAAAATTATGCAATCATCAAAAGTTATGCTGTTGAAAATTATTTTATGACCTAAAAAATTTTGAAAACTGAAGTAAAACAGTACATAAATTTTATATGTTGAACAATCCCAATTTTGCTAATGTGTGTATGTAAATAAAGTTACCCTATATATGTCATAATTTACTGGCCTTTCAATTCATGATTTCCTTTACACCAAATTATAGTTGTCTAAGTGCTCATCAACTGTTACTGAAAGAGTCCTTGTGTTTTACCATGTTAATTTCCCCAGGCAATTGGGTTGCCTGATACACTGTCCTATGTCTCATAAAACCATCCTCACTATTACTTACTGTCTCAAGGTTCTCCCTCATTTTTTCCAAGGTACCAGTTTTGCAAGACTCAGGTATTTTCCTTTATTCAAGTATAAGCTAAACATAGGATGAGGCTTTGCCTTTGGTTATCTTGGTAGTCAGCTTCCTATAATATTTAATGAGAAGGTACACCAGGAATATCAGAATGGAGGTATAATACAGAAAATAACCTATAAACACTGTCTTTAGTTGGGTTACCTGTAGACTGACTCTCAGAGAACTGAGAAGAGAAGTTTATGGAGAAATGTTCTTGTAAGAATAATTTGTAGGAAAATGAGGACAACAAAATTGGGCAAAGAGAAAAGTTGAACTACAGATACACTTACAATGCTCCGCTGAACCTACAGTGAGCTCTAGAGCTGGGATGATCCTTCAGAGTTGTCCCAAATTGAGGTAAGGAGCTGGGGTCTTGATTCTCCATTTTAGCTGGTCTTTGGCTGTAAGCCATACCCTAGAAGAAGGCATGTTCCTGTGCAAGGCAATTCCCTATAGCAGAAAGTTGTATCAAATGAGAGTCTGTGAACCTTCAGCAATAGTATTTCTAGTAGCTCTGGGGATGGGTGTGTTGGAACTTAAGAGAGAACCTGGGTGGACCCCCATTATATTAGTCTTTGGGGGGCTTTTATAACAAAATACCACAGACTGTGTGACTAAAACAAAAGAGTGATTTTTTTTTAAAGGTCTGGAGGCCAGAAATTTAAGATCAAGGTTCTCGCCATTCAGTTTCTGGTGAGAGCTCTTATCTTTGTCTCTTTCTCAGTGTATATTCAAATGGTCATTCCTTGGTTCTTAAACCAGATGACAGAAAAAACAAGCTCTCTGATTTTGGGAAAACATGGTGATCATCCTCAAATCAAATCCTAGATACTCATTTTCTACCAGGGAAACTGCAACTACAGAATCTGTTAAAGTCATGCACTGGTAAGCAAGTGCTACAATATCCTATATAATGAACTACTCCAAAACACAATAGCTTAAAGCAACAGTCAAGTGCCTTCAAGTTGGCTGGTCTAGATTTTCAGAGAATTAGGTGTAGACAATTTATTGGGGCCATGATTTCCCTATGTCCTAAGAAGAACAAGGGAGGCAAGATTGAATCAAGACAGAAGCTGATCTAGGCTGGGTCTGTTGTGCTTGACTTCAAGATACAGATCAAACCAGGCTTGTTCCACATATCCCCCATCCTCTTTGGAACAGTGGGCTTGCTGAGCCATGTTCTCTGCGTGGAGGTGGCAGAGGTGAAAGAGAGTATAACTATATTTGTCCAGTGTGGATGGAACAATAATAATAAAAAATATTTAATTGCTTACCACCTAAATTTTGTTTTCTCCTAGATTTTTTTCCTGGATTATTTCCTATATGTGTTTATGACCTTAAGCTCTCTAACAAACAATCTGGTTCAGCTGCCACAGGAGGTCCTTATGGCATTGCTTTCTTCTGATTCACGTTCACCTGCCTGCTAAGTGTCAGTTTACTCCTCATTATTTTTCCCTCTAACCCTTAGAGATGTTTCATTCCTTCCTATAAGGCTAACAATGCACTCAGAACCACGTTTCTATTATTTATCCAGCATATATAAACTTTTCAGTGAATAAAAGACCATGCAGAATCTCTAGTTCAAATTTCCTTTTTTCTATCCTTTCATCTTACAGGTTTCTTTTTTTTTTTTTTTTAAGATTTTATTTATTTATTTGACAGACAGAGATCACAAGTAGGCAAAGAGGCAGGCAGAGAGAGTGGGGAGAAGCAGGTGCCCTGCTGAGCAGAGAGCTCGATGCGGGGCTCAATCCCAGGACCCTGAGATCATGACCTGAGCCGAAGGCAGAGGCTTAACCTACTGAGCCACCCAGGCGCCCCTCATCTTACAGGTTTCTATTAGAAATGCCTTTGAGACAAGCGATGTGTCATGACGAGATTTCAAAATACATTTCTTTGGAATTTCAGAGACAGAAAGAGAGGCATGTGTGGATTGCCCTATTGATCTGCATGTGGAGTGGTATTAAACCCCAGCAGAACACAGACCAATCTCTAGGGGATGGCTAGGAAAGCTGTAGTGTGGTCGGCCAGCTACCCGGCCTCTGCCTGTCTGCACTACTGGTTGTGTATGCAGCCAGCACCTCCAAGGGTGTGATCAGAGACAATGGAGCCAGCCTCCTGGATGCTGCTGTATGACAGGCAGACTGCCCAATCGACCACCTAAACACTCCATCAGGATCCATTACCTTAAATGCTCAGTGGCAGCAGTTAGTCATGGAGCTCTAGGAGACAAATCACAGTCCACAATCCTTCTGATGGATCCTATTTATTCTCTGTCATTTATACTTATTGTATCTAGACTTAATTTGCAACTTCAATGTGTTTACACTTTATGTTAGTATTTTTCTCTTCTTTTCTCTCTTCTCCTATATCAGTATATATATATCAAATTTTCTTCTGTTTTGAAAATTGTTTTAATTTTTCTGTTGCTTTTACTAATTAATCAACATGTTATTTTTCCTTTCATAATCTTATTGACTTCTATGTTATTTATGTCTTCCCTATACCTCCCTCTTGACTTCTTCACCCAATCTCACTGTCATGTGATCTTTAGCCACAATTACACTTACAGTATTATGTTTTTATTAGAGCTTTATTGAGTTGTAAATGACACACTGTAAACTGCATGTATTTAAATTGTACCTTTTGATGTTTATATATATATATACATACACACGTATGTATATGTGTACATATATACATACATACACATTTTGATGTTTTAATGTATATATATACACACACATGTATGGAATATATATAAATACATATACACATGTATATATATACACACACCTTGAAACAAGTTCTATTTTAAAAATACATACAATAAATTAAATAAATTATTTACCATCTCAATTTTGTTTCTCCTAGATTTTACTTTATACCTGTTTTTCCTGGACTGCTTCTTCTATGAGAGTTTTCAAAGTAAATTATTTTGTAATAAACATTCTCAAGGTCTATGACCTTAATATCTTTCACTTCAAAACAATAACTTATTTTGATCTGAAATTCCAGATTTGAAGTCCTCATCCCATCTTTCTGAAAGTATTTATTGTCTTTTTGCATTTGGTAACTCTTTTGAGATCTCTAAGGTTAACTCATTCTGAATTGTATTTCTTATAAACAATCTGCTTCATTCATAGGACATATTAGAATTGTTCCTTAGTATTTAATCTTTCAAAATTTAAATATAATATGTCAGGTATGAATAGCAGGTCTTACTCACCTGTTTGGTTCTTTAAAATCTCTCAAATGAAATTATCTATTTTTAAACAATTCTAAAATCCTCGGTGATTATATTTTTTTAAGTACTTCTTCCCCTCCATTTATTTTTTTCAGCACTTGAAAATCCTGTTATACAGATGTTGAGACTTCTAATTCTATATTCCTTATCTTAATGTTTCTGTCTTTATTTCCATCTCTTTATTCCTTCTTAGTGCCTTCAAGAGAGCTCTACAATGTCATATCTAGGCTTGCTATCCACTTCTTGGATTTATCCATGTAGTTCTTCTACCCATCCACTGAGTTTATTATTTCAGTCACCATGCCTCCCTACCTTCTGGTACAATTACCCAGTTTCTGTTAAATCCTATGGGTTGTGGGTTTAGTGTGGGCAAAGGTGACTGGTTAGGGGAGGTGAACTGGCTTTTGAGTTCCCACATCTCCAAATCTAGAAGAGGTGTATCAAGATGTGATATGGACCCCAAAGTCCTGGGCTTCAGGCCCGATGCCATGAACAAATAAGGCTTTGGGATGACTTTTGGAAGAGGTGAGGGTAATACATAATTTTGATCAAATGGGTAGATAATGGTTAAATTGAGTCAGTCCCTCAATTTTTTACTTCTTCCTTTAAAAGAATTATAATCAGAGGGAAGACAAACTATACAAGACTCTTAATCTTGGGAAACAAACTGAGGGTTGCTGGGGGAGGAGAGTGGGGGGGACAGGGTAGCTGGGTGATGGACGTTGGGGAAGGTATGTGTTGTAGTGAGTGCTGTGAATTGTGTTAGACTGATGAATCATAGACCTGTACCCCTGAAACAAGTAATACATTATATGTTAATAATAATAAAACAAATAAAATGGAAAAATTATAATTAGGCTTTTGTCATGGCTTCATGGTGAACAGATTTGTCTTATCCATCCCTTAAGTTGCTTTCACAGTGGAATGTTAGTGGATGTGACATGATCAAAGTGTAATATGGATATGTACATTTGGGTTGTCCCTTGCACTTCAATGATCCTTAACCCCATGCCCAGGGAAGCTACAGTTCCAAAGAAAATAAGGAGAGATGTAAAGGAGACCTAAAGACATCCAAGGCTGGAAACCACAGACACACAACTAATAATTAAAATTGTCATGGTAAGCCACTGAGTGAGGAATCCATTTGTAGCAGCATTATTAGGCAATAGCTGACAAATACAATATGCATCACTGGTTATTTCTCAAGACTGTATATTCAGTATTAATGTGGATAATATCTTCTCTCTTTTTTTAAAGAACTTTACTTTCTTCATTCTATATTATTGTGCTATCTCTTATTCATACGCCTTAGGAAACCTTCCAATTCCTCACCAGAAGGGCTGCATTTTTTCAAGAGCTGCTTCCCTTGGCTGAACTTACTCAACTCCCAGGGCTACAGGAGGTAGCATTACTGAGATAGGTAGCAGATGGAACCTGCTGTGAATCACTCTCATGGCCTTCCAAGCGTGGCCCTGCTCTGACATGATCCCCCAGCCTCTGATAAAAGTTGGACTATACAGGAGCTGCTCCAGGCAAAAAGTGCAAGCATGCTAGTGTTGAAGGGGTCAAAAAACAAATTTAGGAGGCTTTCTAGAGTCCTGTTCCCATAGAGAAAAATTTCTCTCTGCATTGTCCACACATGCTGGGACACATCTGGGACACATCTGTGTCTAATATTTTTCTCAGGGAAAACACATTTCCCTATTAACTTTCTCTTTTTGCCTGAGAAGCTTAAATATTAAGGTAAAATATGTTTTCAATTCTAATTCTTTGTGTAGTTCATTATCTTTATATAGTGAGGGCTTAATTTAAAAGCTACAAAGTGTTCTCCAATCATCCTAAAATATCAATAATGACTGAATAGTTACAAAATTTACAGAAGTTGGAAAATATTAGCTCCAATTAGTCCTTTTTTAGTTTCTTGTACTTTTTTACTTTCTTGTACTTTAATTAATCTGTAGTGTAGATCTAGTTGTTCAATTTTTCTGGCAACATTAATTCTTCCTTTTAGTCATCTAAATATCTTTTACACATTTCCTGAACTATTTATGAGATTTTCTAATATTATCTTCTATGTTGACCCCAAATAAACACCAACTCCTTGCCATGCAAAGGTGTTGCATATTGAGCTATATTTTATAGACAGTGGAACACTTTCGTTGGGCTCAATATTTGTATTGTATTTATTGTATTTATTCCAACAAAATATGCAAATAAATTAAAATGGAAATTAGATCCATGAAAATTATACTGAACATTGCTATAGCCAAAGTACAGGATAAAAATACATAGCCATAGTGTAGTTGTCAATAACTGTCTGAAAATTTGCTTGATCTGGCTCTATTTATTCTGAGAAAAATATAATCTCATGCCCAAGTCGGAGAGGGTTTTCAGGGGCCACTTCTGTTCCTAAACGCTTGAGTAACTTCATTTGTCTTTCCACCTCTACCCCTAATGATGATAGCATCTTTAGGTAATTACTGATTTTTGGATAGCAGCATAAACCTTCCAGTACTTTGTGTCTAAGGCCCAGTATTAAAATTTCTCTTTCTTAAATACTTAGAGGAATTTCTGGACTGATGCAACCTACTTCTGCCAATATCCACATAGGCCAGATTTCCTTGGTATTTCAGGTTATGACAATAAACTTTTTGCTTGGTAAAATTCTATCTGATTTCCAAGACTCACTGCAAGTATCACCTTCTCAGATAATGATAGACCAATACTTCCTATTTTCTTTATCTAAGTATTTCTTATCTTCAATAAGAAAAGATGAATCAAGACAGGGAAATAAATATATGTATATCACTTCTTACCTCAAGGTCCTAAAATAAATATGAAAGACATTATGATATTTAAAATTTTTAATCCATAGCAGCCTTGGAATGAGCACACACATACACAAACACAAGCAAAATTAAACAATTTGTGGAATTCAGGTAGGATAATTAATTTGTGAGGGAAACCAGCAGGAGAGAAAGATTGCAGAATGAGAATCATGGTGGTGGTTCAGGGGAAGAATGGGCTTCCTACAAAACCTATCATCTTAAGAATGTGCATTTAAATCAGTTCTAGTAATCAGAACTGGTATCTCGTGTAATCAGAACTACATCCAAAGGGAAGTAAAATAAATATGTCCAAGCACGGGCCTTGGTTTTCTTCGAAAATTACCCAAGGGGAACAAACACTTCCTAAAAATTAAAAAAAAAAAAAAGAAAAAAAGAAAAGACAGTTCAAAGGCAAAAGAGGAAAAAAGCATTCTGAAGTAATTATAATAAATATTATCAAAGAGAGTAGAGCAAACATGACATCCAAACAGAAAACAACCAAAAAGTGACTTTTACACATAAAAAAATAAAGAATTCAGAAATTTAAAATGTGAAATTATTTTTTTCAAAGAACCAAGTTATACTATGTAACTGAATTAAAACAACTGAATTAGTGTGCTGAAGGATACAGCAGAAGACTTCTCTCTTCCTAGAAAATGGTTTGTAGAGTTCAGTAACCATGAAGAGTAAAAGCAAAAGTTCCAAAATACACATTATAGTAATTCCAGACCAAGAGAAAGGAGATAAAAAGGAGGGGAAGTAATCAAAGAAATAATGACAGAAAATTCTTAGAGCAGAATAGTGATATTACCAGAATTCCAGGTAGAATCAATGAAAAGGATAAAAAAAACAAAAACCAAAAAAAAAAAAAAAAAACCACAACACATAAAAACTCCTAGGCATGATGAAATTTTACAACTGAAAAGGTAAAGGAAAATCATTTTTAAATTGTAAAAAAAAAAGAAGGGAAAAAATCTTATTTCAAATAAACTAGAATTAAAAATTGGTCCCTGTTGATTAATAACACTAAATATGAAGCATTCATTTCAAAGAAATATTTTACTTTATTGAAATTATAAGCAGCTAAAAAAAAACAAAAATATATTTTCATGGATACATAGATTTAGAAATATTGCCATTACAGAGGCCCTTTCTAAACATAACAACATAATATAATAATATGCATTACTATATTATATAATATTTTTAAGAAAGAGGAAGTGGTAGAATAGAGAACTGTGAAAACAGGGGCATCTGTGTGGCTTAGTTGGTTAAGTGTTTGACTCTTGGTTTTGACTCAGGTCATGATCTCATGAGATCCATCCCCAAATGGGGTTCTGTTCTCAGTGGGGAGTCTGCTTCTCTCCCTCTGCCCATCCCCAACTCACATTGTTTCTCTCTCTTTCAAATAAATAAATAAATCCTTAAAAAATAATTGTGAAAACAGCATTACTAAATAACAATAATAAATCAAAATAGCTATTGAAATATAAAAGGTAAAAAACTAGTAATTACTTGGAATTAAAAATCACAGGTGATCTCTATGTTGCAGTTGGGAGGAAAGGAGTAGTAGGGAGCATTCTGAGGGGTTGTTTTGTTGTGGGTAGTCTTCAGATATTGTTTGGCTTAAAAAATTTTTAAAAGTGTTGCTCAAAAGTATAAGTTAACAATTTAATTGCAATGGTAGAAAATGATAAATGTATATATACTTTTAAAATAATTGCAAGATGCTCCACATCATATATTATCAGGGATATACAAATTAAAATAAATTAGATTCTACTACACACCTATTAGAACGGGCCCAAATCCACACCAACAGTACCAATACTGAGGATGCAGAACAACAGATATATCTAATAAATTGTTGGTGGGGATGCAAAATGGCACCACCTCTTTGGGAAACAGGCAGTTTCATAGAAAACTAAACATACTCTTAACATAAAGTCTAGAAATTGCACTTCTTGGTATTTACCCAAAGAAGTTTGAAACTTATGTCCACACAGACTTACACACAGATGTTTACAGCAGCTTTCCTCATGGTTGCCAAAACTTGATGCAACCAAGATGTCTTTCAGTAAGCAAATGGAAAAATAAATTGTAATGAATGTAGACAATGGGATATTATTCAGTGCTAAAAGGAAATGAACCATGGGGCCTTGAAAACCCATATAGGAAACTTAAGTTCAAATTACTAAGTGAAAGAAGACAATCTGAAAAAGTTACACTGTGTGATTTCAATATAAATGACATTTCAATAAAAATATCAGTTGCGGACAGAAGGGAGTGGCTCAAGGTAAGCCGGCTGAGGACAGAAGAATTTTAGATTTGTGAAAATACTCTGCATAATATAATAATGGTGGATATATGTTACTGTACATTTGTCTTATCTCATACAGTGTACACTGAGAGTTAACTCTAAAGTAAACTATGGATTTGGGATGATGATATAGCAATGTAAGTTTATCCTTGGTTAAAAAAAAAATATCATTCTAGTGAATGATGTTGATAGTAGGGGTGGCTATGCATGTGTTGGGGCAGAAGAGACAGGGGAAATCTGTACCTTCCTTCAATTATGTTAGAAACCTAAAACTTCTTAAAAAAATAATCTTTCAAAAAACATGAAATAACTTGAAAAGTTATAAAACACAATGAAACAAAACATAATGCTATTACTCTAATAAATGTCGAGAAAGAAGAAAAAGATAATAAAAAGAAAAATAAAATAAAACATGAATATTGAAGTCTATTGCACATACATCAGTTAATAGATATCTAGAATAAATACAAATATGCTACAATCACAATAAAAGTGACTGGATTCAAACCCTTGTCCTTCACTCCCTATAATTCTGATTGCTGATTATTATATATAATTGTAGAGGTGAAGACACAGAGAAGAGCAGCCATTGTTGCAAACCCTTCTTCCTCTGGATGAAACAACTTCAAGATGATTTAGAGGCCCAGCTCCTTCCCCTCTCTCATTTTTCTCCTTTTTATTTTTGGAAGCCAGACATTTAAGGATTAAGAATTTCAAAGCAACTACATATATGGGGAAGGCAGCAAGCATGAATGAGGAAAAGCAGAAGCTTACAAGAGGCCTGAGAACAGCTTCGGTTTAAACCTTCATCAGATCCCCTGCACAGAGACACTCTGCAAACACCACAACCACCACCACCGGCACCACCAGCATCACAACACCAGCAAGCTCTGGTGAAGGTGGAAAGTCAAATCTTTGGAATTACCACATTTTAATAAAAATGTTCAACAAAAATCATGAGACATACGAAGAAACATGGTCCACTCAGAAGAAAAAACTAAATCAATCAATAGAAACTATCCCTAAGAAAGACCAGACAATAGACATACTATACAAAGGCTTTAAAACTACTCTCTCAGTGCCTAAAAAATAATAGAAAATACAGAAGAAGTCAAGAAAATGATGTATGAATGAGATGGAGATATAAACAAAGGGACCGAAAACATAAAAAGGAAACAAAAAGAAATTCTGGTTGGAAATGAAAAGTGAAATAACTGAAATAAAAATTGACTAGAAAGATTCAAAAGCAAATGTGAACAGGCAGAATTTTTAAAAAATCAAAAACCTATAGATAGGGCAGTTGTAATTATTAAGTCTGAGGAACAAAAAGAAAAAAGATGGAAGGGAAATGAACAGAGCCTACAGAACCTGTGGAACACTGTCAAAAGGACCAGCATATGCCCTGCGGGAATAGCAAAAGGAGAAGAGAGAGAGAAAGGGACAGAGCTTATTTAAAGAAATAGCAGTCCCAAATTTTCCAATTTTAAAGACATGAACATAAATACTTAAGAAGCTTGTTTAGTTCCACACTGGATAAACTCAGAGACCCACACAGAGGCTTGTTATAATTAAGCTATTCAAAGACAAAGAGAGAATCTAGAAAGCAGAAGTGACTTGTCACATTCAAAGGGTCCCCAGTAACTATCAAATATCTCATCAGAAACGTTGGAGGCCAGGAGTTAGTAGACTGCTATATTCAAAGTGCTAAAGGAAGAAAACTGTCAACTATGAATTCTGACAAGACTGCTATTGAAAAATGAGGGAGAAATTAAGACATGCCCAGATAAACAAAAAGCTAGTAGATTTGTTACCTCTTAGACTTGCTCTGTAAGAAATTCAAAGAAAGTCCTTCAGATTGAAATGGAAGGACTCTAGACAGTAACTCAAAGCCATTTGAAGAAATACAGTTCTCTTGTACCCCTGAAACAAATAATACATTATATGTTAATAAAAAAATAAAGGAAAGAAAAAAAATTTCAACATGCTAGAAGAATATAAGATTAAGATGCAACCATTAAATGTGTTTTAAAGCAAATAAGAAATGTAATATCAACATTACCTTTTAAATGATCCTATATATAAGATCCTCAAAATATACAGAATGCCTAAGAATATATCTACATGAAATGTGTAAAAACTATATGAAATAAACTATAAAAGTGTACTAAAGAACATAAATGATCATTTCACTCATGTGGAATTTAAGAAATGAAACATGTGAACATAGGGGGAAAAAGAAGAGACAGAGGCAAACCATAAAACAGACTCTTAACTATAGAGAAAAAACTGGTTATTGGAGGGGAGGTGGGCAGAGGGATGGGTTAAATGGGTGATGGGAATTAAGGAGGGCACTTGTTGCAATGAATAGTGGGTGTTATATGTGAAGTGGTGTGTCATGAAATTCTACTTCTGAAACTAATATTATACTATATGTTAACTAAAATTTAAATAAAAAATTGAAACAAACAAAAAAAAAGAAATGTAGGTCTCTTGTAAGTGCAGTGGCAATTATAAAAGTTAATTTTATTGTAGCTTTGGCTTATAATTCCATTTTTTGTTTTCTGAATGATTTAAGATACTAATGCACTATAAAAAACAATTATTAGTCTGATTTGGAACACACACTATGTATGTGTCACTATATGTGACTTTTTTTGAATTCAGTAGCTGAAATGAGTGAGGTTGTAGGTGTAGAAGATCAGAGTTTTTAAATGTTATTAACATTATGCTGGTATAAATTAGAGTGTTATTATGATGTTAAATGCAATCCCCAAGATAACTCAAAAAGTAGCTATAGAATATCCACAAGAGAAATGAAAAGGAAAGCAATGCATTTCATTATAAAAATGTCCTTCCAAATCCTACAATGATCTTAAACTGCTTTGTGATACTCCCTTCATCTTTATTATTTTATTTTTAGTATTTCAGTTCCCTCTGGTCTTTGTACTTCCCTAAATTACTCTGCGTCATAATCATGATAATCATTAACATTGTCATTTTCATTTATAGTAAAAATACATGTTAATTTAACAACAGTTTTGACACCATTTTTTCTTGCATCCCAATTCCTTCCTTGAGAGTTCCATTTTCTTCCAGCAGAAATGTCTCTTTAGTCAGTCTTTTATGAAGGGACTGACTGGGAAACTCTCTCCTATTTGTATTTCTGAAAAAATCCTTATCATATGCGCACTGTTTAATGTAGTTTAAGTGGATATAGAATTACTGGATGACCAATTTTTTCCCAGAAATTTGAGAACAATATTTGAATGTTTTCTGTTATTTTTTCCTGATAAAATATCAGTCACATTCTTCTTCCTCTTACATATATGTTCACCTATGAGCCTTTTCAGAAGTTTTCATTACTTTTAAATTTCGGCACCATTGATAGCCTAAGTGTGGAATTATCTTCTATATGTTGGACCACACCTATGCAACACTCAACTTTTCATTATGATGTGTTGTGGATTGCACTGCATCAGCTTGGTTGTGCTGATACCAATTTCATATTGTTCTGAGTTAGAATTGGTTTAACAAGAAACTTGAAAGACATTTGGAAAATGAATGTGAAGGCCCTTCTCATCAAAGGCAGGGAAAGATAGATGATAGATAGATAGATGATAGATAGATAGATATAGATGGATGCAGAGTTTCTAGAGGGTTCTAGCTTGCCTTCTCTTTCTCTACTGGCATTTCATTCATATTTTCTTCTAGACTGTCAGCCCTGCTGACCGATGGCAGCCCCAAGCCTACCATAAGATACTTGCCAGACAAATTAAAGAAGAAATAACCAAAAAGAGATCAATTTTCCCTAGATTTTTCACTAGTTCATTTTGGTGATCCAAATCTGATAGGTGCAAATGCCTCATTGTCCCAATTTTCCTTTGGGGTCTGACTTTGACACCCATGCCAATTTTTCAAAAGGGCATTTTAGTAATACTTCACCTATTCTTCAATTTCCCCTCCAATTCCTTACCTCCCTAGCTTCACCCACAATTGTGTAAGGTCTTATCCCTATAATAAAAATGTTATTCACAATATAGTGGTTCTGTCTCTTTGATTCAATTTGGCTTATATATGCTTAGAAATATCTTACAATTCTTCACTGGCATGAAAGAATAAAAAAACTGAAAAGAGCTTAATGTTCTAAATATGCATAAATAACTGACTGAAAAAATAATCAATTAAATGGAATCCATTCACAAACAAGGATCTTTTCCCTCTTTCACTACCTTTATCCTGACTCTGCCTGTCCACATTTTTCACATAACATAGACAATCACTTTTAGAATTTATCTTTATATGTTGAAAACAGAAAGGAAAAAGCAAAGTTAGTTTCAGCAGAATGCCCAACAGTGGTGTTGATATGCTATATATGGGAGCTTATTCATTTGCACATTCCAAAGGGCACAGCATGATGACTATAGCCAACAGTGTTCAATAATATATAGGAAACTTACTAAGAGAATAAATCTTAGGACTTCTCATCACAAGAACTTTTTTCTTTATTTTGTTCTTTTTCTCTTTATTTCTTTCTTTTTTTTTTTTTTGTATCTCTGTGAGAAGATAGATATTATCTGAACTTACTGTGGTAATCATTTCACCATACATGTAAATCAAATCATCATACTGTATGCCTTAAACTTATACAGTGATTTATGTCAATTATTTCTCTTTTTTTGTTTGTTTTTTTTTATTTTATTTTTTCAGTGTTCCAAGATTCATTGTTTATACACCATACAATGCTTCATGCAATACTTGCCCTCCTTAATACCTGCCACCAAGCTCACCCATCACCCCACCCTCTCCCTTCCAAAACCTTCAGTTTGTTTCTCAGAGTCCACAGTCTCTTGTACTTCGTCTCCCCCACTCCGATTTACTCAAATTTATTTTTCCTTTCCTTCTCTTAATGTTCTCCAGGCTATTCCATATGCTCCACAAGTAAGTGAAACCACAGTATAATTGACTTTCTCTGCTTGACTTACTTCACTTAGCATAATCCCCTCCAGGCCCATCCATGTTTATATAAAAGTTGAGTATTCATCCTTCCTCATGGCTGAGTAATATTCCATTGTATATATGGACCACATATTCTTTATCTATTCATCTGTTAAAGGGCATCTTGGCTCTTTCCACTGTTTGATGACTGGAAAAAATAGTTTAGCAATTCTATCTCAAAATATAACAGTTGCTGTACCAGTAGTAGTGGTTATAGTCAACGTTTACAAAGCTCTTACAATCTAAAGTGCTATTCTAATTTCTTTATGCATATCAATTCACATATCTCTCACAAGAGCTCTATGAGATGTATACTCTTATTTGCTAGGTGAGGTGCCAGATTGAGACATTAAGAAAATAGTCCACAGACACCCAACTGGTAAGTGGGTGTTACTGATAACTGGTAATTGTCAACTGGTAACTGCTCTGTCACTGATACTAGCAAAAAATAAAATATCGATGTTTCCACATTAATAAATGTTCAAGTAAATTCTGAAATACTTCTATGGGTTGAGTTGAGTATTATGAATAGCCAAAATAGTCTTGAGAAAGAAACACAAAGATGGAGGCTTCACACTTCCTGATTTCAAAATGTGTTACAAAGCTGAAGCTGTGGCAATCAAATCAGTATAGTACAGACTAAAGACTGATAGATAAACCAATTGAACACAATAGAAATCTCAGAAATAATCCCTCACCTACATGGTCATATCATCTTCAACAAGAGCACCAAGGCTATCTAGTGAGGAAAGTTGTGTCTCTTCAACAAATAGTGCCAGAACTGGATCTCCATTTGCAGAAGAATGACTTATGACCCCTGCCTGGCACCAGAGACAGAAACCAATTCAAAATAGATTAAATACACAAATGTAAAATCTGAAACTACAACTAAAACTCTTAGGAGAAAACACATGGAAAAAGCTCCATGACATTGACTTTAGCAATAATTTTTTAGTATGACACCAGAAGTACAGGCAACCAAAACCAAAACCAAAAAATAAACAAAATGGACTACATCAAACTTCAACAACACCAAGCTTCTGCACAGCAAAGAAAATAATTAAGAGAATGAAAAGGCAACATATACAATAGAAGAAAATATTTGCAGGTCATTCCTACCTTAGAAGGGATTACCAGCTGAATTAAATAAGCAACTCTTACAATTCAACAACAAAAAACGCAAATTACCAGAATAAAACAAACAGGCAAAGGACTTGAATTTCTCCAGAAAAAGATATCCAAATGACCAACTAGCATACACAAAGATGATTAATATCACTAATCATCAGGGAAATGCAAATTAAAGCCACAATGAAAACAATAAATAAATAAAACCACAATGAGATTATCTCATGCTTATTAGTATGGTCACTTTCAAAAACAGAAGATAATAAGTATTAATGAGGATGTGAGAAAAAATGGAACTCTTGTACACAATTGATAGGAGTGTAACATTGTGCAGCCACTATGGATAACAGTATAGAAGTTCCTCAAACAATTAAATACTTAATTGCTGAATGACCCAACAATTCTACTTCTGGATATATATCTAAACAAATTAAAAATACAATATGAGAGAAACATTTGCACACCTATTTACTGTGCAGCATTTATGCACAGTAACTAAAAGGTAGAAGCTACCTATATATCCACCAAAGGGCTAATAGATAGACAATATGTGGTATATACATATAATGGAATATTATTTAGTCTTTAAAGAGGAGGTAATCATGTCATATGCTACAACACAATTTAACCTTGAGGACATTATATTAAGTGAAATAAGCCAAGCATAAGAAGGGAAATACTATGTGATTCTACTTATAGGAGTAACTTATAGGAGTATAGTCAAACTCTTAGGAACAGAAAATAGAATGGTGGTTACCAGGGCTCAGAAGAGAGGGAAATAGAGAGTTTTTAATGGGTATAGAATTTCATTTCTACAGGACAAAAAAGTTCTGGAGACCTATTGCACAACAATGTGCATAAAGTTATTACTGGACATTACTAAAAATAGTGAAAATGGTAAATTTTATGTATTTTTTTGTAATAATAATGTTAGTACTACTACTATTGCTATTACTCCTACTCCTACTACTACTAATAAAGGCAGAGAGTCAAGAATCAGCCTGTCCTTTCATGTGAATGGTGAAGGATGAAGGATTGGAGGGGAGGCCTGGGAAGTAGAACTTCCTGGAGGATTCTACAGAGTCCACACCTGACTCCCTGAGCACTGGTGAGTAACTGAGTACTTCAAGCAGTTAAGAAGTCCTTCCTCCAAAGGAAAATATGATGCAAGTGTTCTTTACCTACCAGCCCAGGTCCCTGAGAACAGTGCCTCCACATTAGATGTGCAGAGCGGAGGGCGGAGAGATGGGATGGGTGGAGGGTCCAAGCACACAGAGTGTGGGCAGTGGCCTTCTTCAGAGCCAGGTGAGGCAGACAGTGGGGGAAATTAGATACTCTAGGACCAGAGGAAGCCAGAAAGGTCCTCACTTCAAAGAAGAGTGTACATCTCCTTAGTCATGCATTCCACCAAGGCTGGTACTGTACTTTGGAAAAAAGAAAGGAAGGAAGGAAGGAAGGAAGGAAGGAAGGAAGGAAGGAAGGAGAAAGAAAGAAAGAAAGAAAGAAAGAAAGAAAGAAAGAAAGAAAGAAAGAAAGAGAAAGAAAGAAAGAAAGAAAGAAAGAAAGAAAGAAAGAAAGAAAGAAAGAAAGGAAGAAAGAAAAAGGAAGGGCAGGCTAAAGATTTCAGGAACAATTGAGAATACTAAGAAATCCAAAAGTTTGATTTTTGTCTTCTTGTTGCTATTGTTTTTATTGCTATGGGTTTTTCCTTTTGAGAATGCAAATAAATTTTATCAAGTAGTAAAAGACATTTTCCCCAAATTCTACTTTATAGCATACCTCTTTACCGTATTGTTTAAAATTATGAATAATGGCATGCCCTTTTTGTATCCTATACTCTAAAGAAATACATTATTGATGAGGGCTTACAAAAGCTTAACAACTGAAGAACCAGTTTTAACAACTGGTAAATAGAATCCCACCATTATGACCCACAGTATTGCCAAGAAGAGTGTTTCTTTAAAGTAGCTCTCAACAAACACTAAGATCCACAAAGCATTTCTGCAGTTTCCACTGTTGTCAGCTTAGGATCTGAAGATGGCAGGGGGTACCCTGAAGTCTCATTATCATTTGATTCTTTCTTGCTTTCCTTTCCTGATCCTCCACCTGCCCCCTATGGTTCTAGGTGCATCTGAAAAAACTTTTTTTTTTTTTTTTTAACCAAGATAAAAGGGTAGCAGCTTTACCTTTTCACTTTACAATTCACACTATCTAGCATTCCCAACCCTTAGATTCCACAGGACTTCCTCATTGATCTCAAGTTGCTACTGACACCTATAATGAACAGAAACATGGAGAAAACGTTGCTGGGGCATGAGCTGGTTCTCAGTTCCAACTTTCTCTGTTTCATTGACTTGGAACAACCCTCAAGTTCCCTAATCTTCAGTGTCTTCACTGACAAATGGTGATATAAAGCCTTGCCCTTCTTCACTGATCTGAGGTTTACAGCTGATAGCAGATTTTTATGGAATTAATATTCATGTGCCCCCCAAATTTGTATGTTGTTAGTATGTTGAAGCCTTAACTCCCATGTCGCTGTGTTTATAGATGGGGCCTCTAAAGAAGTAATTAAGGTTAAACGAGGTCATAAGGGTTTAATAGTGCTAGTCCAGCTGCCTACAGGAAGAAGCAAAAGAACTTAGCTTTATGCAAAGCATATACAAAACATCATTTTGAATGACACACTTCCAGCTCATACACATTAATATACACATTTTTGAGAGGATTCTGTGCCCTGTCCGTTATTTTCTACTGCATTAGAGAAAGAGTACTTTGGCTGATAATAGTTATTTCATTCCCAGGCATCAAGTAATTTATTTTTTTCGCAATTGCTGAAAAAAAAAGAATGACTGTGAAAGTCTGGGATTTCACAATACATTAAAACTTAGAGGGCGCCTGAGTGGCTCAGTGGTTTAAGCCTCTGCCTTTGGCTCAGGTCATGATCTCAGGGTCCTGGGATCGCGTCCCACATTGGGCTCTCTGCTCAGCAGGGAGCCTGCTTCCCCCCCATCTCTCTCTGCCTGCCTCTCTGCCTACTTGTGGTCTCTCTCTCTGTCAAAAAAATAAATAAAATCTTTAAAAAAAAACTTAGAAAAATGAAGGGTTAATTAGTGAATATTATTGAAAACAACACTGTGATGGGGAACTTGGAGGTGCTTTGTGAAATGGAGAAGATGGGTAACTCATGGCCTCTCCTCACATAAAGTCAGTCTCATTAAAGAGACAAAGTCCATGGAGAACACAGTGCATCCAATGGACGTGACATTCCATAGCATCAACTAAAGGGGGAAGACAAGCACAAGGGAGCGGGGAGAGGGAATCACTGCAGAGATATGGCTTCTTCCAGAACTTCATCTCCCCATGTCCTACTTTCCCGGTCTCTAAAATAGCTAAACATTCTTCTCTTCGAATCCCCGCCAGATACTCAGATACTTCTAATTTTGCCTATATTAGACAGTATTATTTATTTATTTTGAAAGGCTCCCTCCCCTTATTAAAATACTGTAATTCCTTGAAAAAGGAAATTAATGTTTTTATTCTTACAACTTTTGCCCTCCTGGACCATGTGTACTAAAAAGTGAAAATTTAATGAAAACAGGATAATAAGGAAGGACCTCAAGGAATGAATAAGCAAGGAAGAAGGCTGAGATGTCTTCTAAAGAAGGCATGTCTTAAATAACATCTGGATAAAGTGAATAGAATCAAATCAAGGGGGCCTCCCAAATTTAGGCAAAATGAATTCTAGTGTAGTTCTTTTAGCAAAGCGTAATAGCACAAAGAGATTGAGGTTCATCTTTACTCTCTTTTTATTTCAATCCTTCCTAAATTCAAGGCATCAAATGTCAAGGACATGGCTTTTGCTTTGTTTGTTTGGTGTGTTTTGAATCAAAAGAAAAATGACATAATATGAGTTAAATTGTTAAATGTGCTATATCAGACAATTTGGAAATTTCTGACAATCATTTCCATTAAGTGCCTACTTTCTCAATCTACAACTGAAGACAAAGAATTATTCAGTGGAGCAGAACCTCAACTTTTTGGCAAGATTAATAAGATGCCTTCCCTAGGAATTAGACATTGGGAATGAGGGAAAGTTATTCTGTCTCATGATAGAAAGAGTGGCACATAAGCTCAAGAAGAGGCCAAACTCAACCTCACAAACCAATGAATCAGAATAAAGCAGACTGAGACAAGGGAGAATGAAACAGATTTGCAGAGCATGGCAAAGCAGAATGAAGTCAAAAGACACTGTTTGGGATCCAGTATTTGCTTCAAGTTTGTTTCTTAGTCTTCTAGATCTCTGCCTTTGGCCATCTGAGATGATTCTCTCTTTTTATTTTGCTAGCTTAGCTTGTACTATATATTTGCCACTAAAGAGTCATACACAAATTACAAAAATTATGTGGTGTGGTTTCCATCTCAAATACATGAATATCAAGGAATGTGAGACAGGACTTAAGATTTTCATATGCATATAATTTTTATCAAATGATATTTGAAATAACTAGTTAGACTAGGAAATTAGATATGCCATTTCATGACATGTCATTACACAAGGCTAAAGGGGCTATATATGTCATCACTTTTACATTTGTTTCCTTGGTATAGAAGAATTTGTAATAGCGTATGGACCATTAATATTACATGGGTCTTTTCCTCCAGATTTCCTGTTTCTTCACATTGGGAAGACTGTATGAGTAAGTACTCTCAGTTAATAACATGCCCACGGACATGTGCCTTCGAGGATTTGGAGATTAGGTTAATGCTAACCCATTTGGGAAGTAATAGTGCTGCCACAATTTAGTAATAAGCAGCTTTGAGGCACAGAGTGTCAAATGAAACATTGGTTCTTGTAATAGTAAGCCATAAGGGGAAACTTCATAATTAATGTTCAACTGTATATAGCACAAGAGCTGACATTAGCTGCATAAAGACTGATTATAAAAATAGGAACTCACTTTGCAACCAATTTGGGGGGGGGGAATAATGTCTGAAACCCTAAATGACCATAAGTTGTGTGTTGTGTGTGTTATAGATATATGTAAAATATATAACAATGGTAACTCTTTCAGAATTTGCTGAAAGATTGTGTGAGTGGTGCCTAGTAGAAACTAAGTGAGTATTTTGGAACAGTTGTTGGGCTTAGAATTAAGTGGGGGGAAATCCTTGCTGGAAATGTACATTGGATTTATTAGAATATAGGTTATATGTATAGTCTGGGGACTAAATAAGATGCCCAAAGGGTGTGAAGAAAGAGAAGTCTAAATGTGAAAGTTGGTGAACTTCAGATTTTGGAGACCGAGGAAATGAAAGAAATTAAGCTCTAATAAAACATAATACCAATTGTGATTAAGAACTCATGGATACATTTTTTCTTCTTTCCAAAGACTCATGTGTGAAAATGAGATTTCCTTTCTAAATAGCCAAGACTCACACTTGTTTTGGAATCTTGATATAGAAGGAGGACATTAGCACTGAGTATCACTCAGTGACTCTGCCATCCTAAACATTACATGATTTTCTTTAAGAGGCATTCCTAATTTTCTCTATTCTTCTTATCTCTAATTTACTTCCATAAGGCTATCAGAATCATTTTCTAAAATAAAACTATTTGCATGCTTACAGTACTTCCATGGTCCCCTCCTGATCTCAGGAGAAGGTTTAATTGTTCATCTAATCACACAAGCCTCTGCATCTTCTCCCTCCCACTCACCTCCCCAGCTATGTCTTTTGCCATTCTTCTGATGATGCTCTTAATTTTCACTTTCATTCACTAGCAGGCTTCAGACTTAGTTCTTTTTAATCCAGAAAACTCTTCCTCTTGTGTGTATTTCTGACATTTCCTAAAGGGAGCCCTCTCTGAATTCTCCACTTTGGTTTAAGTACGTTCTCCATTCCCCTCTGTGTGGTGCCTTCTGGAAGGCTGGTTTGTGCAAGCACACCCTGAATGTGCCTGTTAATCACCATCTTGAGAATGTAGGGATCCCACCCTCCCTCTGTATTCCCACCAGGCAGAATTTATGGAAGAACATGCTGTTTAGAGTCAATGTCAGGGGCTTCACGAATGGCCAACCCAGAGCATCTCCCTTGTAATGAAGGATGTCTAGTTGTCAGGCCTTGATCTCCTTGGAACACTACCATGCAAGGAGGGTATGGGCTACAGAGAATTTTAAGGCTAGTCGCTGTACTACAGAAGCAAGTTGCATATAGACCCTAGCAGCAGATGCTTTGTCCAGTTCACGGCTCCTAGACTGGACTCTCACATAAGTTCCCCTAATAAATTTACGTCTCCATCGCTGTCTCTTGGTCTTTCCTTTGTCCTCACTGGACTAACCACCTACCCTTGGCTTCAAGTATTCCAGTGTACAGCAACACACCTTCATGACATCTTTTTTCCTACTCCATATAGCAGTTTTTAAGGTAGCAAGAGAGAGAATGTATCCAAGAGAACAGTGGTTCTCAAATGTTCCTCCAAGGAACATTTGGCAATTCTGGAGACATTTGTGGTTGTCACAACTTGATGTAAGTGTGGTATTGGCACCCAATGGGTAAAAGCCCAGGATGCTGTTATGCATCCTTTGATGCACAAGACAACCTCTTCAACAACGAATTACCCAGCTCAAACTGGCAATAGTGACAAGGTTGAGAAATCCTGAAGAACTAAAAGAATGAAGAGAGAACCACAGGAGCAGAGCAGAAAGCAGTCCAAAAAGACCAAACTTGCTGAGGCTAAGGGTGTGATGGGGGTTGGTGACAGGGAGGAGTTCAGCCCCTGAGAGCAGGGAAAGGAAGAATGAGGAAGCAGGAGAAGCCTGACATTGAGAGCCCTGGGGTGTGGCAGATAAAAGGAGAGTCTGCCAACTGTGTTAGGGAATGTAAGTGGTGTTCAAAGAGGACATTTAGAGGTTTCTGAATGAGGTACTGTGGGAAGTCTCGGTGCTTCCTCTTTACAAAAACACCTTGTAGAGTTCTTCATTTCAACACTTCTTGAGGCAGACTGCTGATCCTTTTAGTTCCATGGCAAGCAGGGAATGGACTACAAAGAATCAGGTCAACTCTGTTTAAGTCAAAGTTAGTCACCCATCATTTCCATGCTTTGTGATCTCCTGGGGAATGGGTCATGTCTTACTGCCTTTGGAAATCCTAGAACCCCCCACAATGGGCAGCCCAGATTTGGAACACACTGAGTACTTTTACACTTTGGGGCCAGGCTACGTGAAATTTTAAAGTAATCATTGACATTTTCCTGTCTGTCCCTGCAGCGATACTTTCTCTGTTTTGGCCTCAGGTTCTTCTGGTGTGCCCTTCCAGGCCATGCCTGGTACCAAACTTCCCATCTACTCTTCTCCCTCTTGTTTGCTACTCTACTGGGACATACCCATGCCAGGGTTCTTTATATTCCTCACCATCTTACTCCTCCCAAAATGTGCAAAGGAAGTGACAACAAATGCTTTAGAAATTTCTAATCTACTCACTCATTTTAAGTTTAGTGACATAATGTTTTTCTATAAGGTTTTTTAAAGTTTTATTTTAAAGGGAGAATATTTGGAAATCCCCATGCCTGACAACAAATGAATGAACTACCAGTGTTGAACTATCAGGCATGGTTGAAGCATACATGGGAAGTATTTTGACAGTGGGGAGATATTTCAACCATATCTTTCAAATAAATTCTTACTGGAGATTCCCTGTAAAGCATGGCTAAAGGCAGTACCTATAATCTGATATTGTTACGTGCTTTGGAAATAACTTTTTTTTTCACTTTATTTTATTTTATTTTATTTATTTTCAGAGTCCCAGCATTCGTTGTTTATGCAACACACCCAGTGCTCCAGGTAAAATGGGCCCTCCATAATACCCACCACCAGACTCACCCAACCCCCCACCCCTCTCCCCTCCTAAAACCCTCAGTTTGTTTCTCAGAGTCTCTCATGGTTTATGATTTTATTTATTTGTCAGGGAGAGAGACAGAGAGAGCACAAGACATAGAGAGAAGCAGGCTCTCTGCTGAGCAGAGAGCCCAGTGTGGGACTCGATCCCAGAACCCCGGGATCATGACCTGAGTTGAAGGCAGATGCTTAACTGACTGAGCCACCCAGGGGTCCTGGAAATAACTCTTATACTGTATGCATGGGTGTTTTGTGTATGTATCTGTGTGTGCACTGCACACGTGTAGTAAGTGGGAGGCTGATCCGTTTTGATAATAGGCTATGTAGTATATCTGATCTCACTTTGTCTTTCAGCAGAAAAACATTGCTCTAAGTAGAGGTTATGTTTTCTCTCTAATATTTAATTAGAGGAAGCCATCACCTCCTGTAGTATTGGCCTCTCAACATTTACTATGCATTCCCATTCTCTAGCTTACCCTCTCCTGTTCTGTGTCTCCTGGAGGCTGCTAACCAAGAAGGTTATCAACTGCAATCCTTTACCCTTTGGCTACAGCTCTACTAGGCTGATGGAAAGCATGGAAAAGGGAAGAAGGTGGGAAACAGAAGACTAGGGTCCTTGATCCTCCTACTTGGTCTCTGTTTCAGCTCAGGTGTGGCAACGTGGCACAGGGACGCTCGTCATGAGGGCACAGGGACGCTCATCATGAGGGTAGCTCCTGTTTCATACCTAGCTCTTGACCAAGCTCTACCTTCTCCCTTTATTCCATTAGGTCTAAGGGTGAAACAGCTTCCCGCTATTGCACAAGGACATAGGCACAGATATATGCATATACTCGAAGCAGCTTTTCTCTAAATTCATCTTCTTTTTTTTTTTTGTAAGATTTTATTTATTCATTTGACAGACAGAGATTACAAGTTGGCAAGAGAGGCGGGCAGGGAGAGAGAGGAGGAAGCAGGCTCTCCACGCAGAGCAGAGAGCCCGATGTGGGGCTCGATCCCATGACCTTGGGATCATGACCTGAGCCGAAAGCAGAGGCTTTAACCCACTGAGCCACCCAGGCGCCCCCTAAATTCATCTTCTATCATGAATTTAGAGTTCAGTTAAAACAGCCCAGGCTTTTGTGTTCCAATGCTGGATATGCCACTTGCTAGCTGAGGTCTAAGAAATGTATTCTGTCCGTCTTCACTTTACCCTCCTAGATTCTAAAATGGGGCTAAGTCTGTATACTTCATTCTTCATGAAAAGAATACAGACCTCAGGCCATCACTAAGTGCTAGGCGAGTACACCCAACAAGGCCTATTGCCCTTTAGGTGAGTGTGATTAGGTACAAGTAGGGCCAGGCAGGAGAAATAAAAAACATATGAAAAGGATGAGATTTAGTAATGTTGACTTCTACCATAACTCAGAATTCCCACTTTGATCTATGAACTCCAAGGGCAACTTTGAGCATAAAGAGCATGAGCTCTTTAAAGCAACATGAGCTCATAAAGCAACATGAGCATAAAGAGATAAAGATACTGATATTTATTGCAATATTTTATAATATTGGAAGTTAGAAATAATTTTAAATGCCCCAATAGAAGAATGGGTAAAACAATTAATATGGGCTTACACCATACAGGGTTTAAATGGAATGACTTCAATCTAAATGTTTAATCCTCAGTAAGATGCTATCCTCTGCAAGGAGTGGAAATGAGAAAAGTCAGACCAGGAATGACAATACAAAAGACACTTCCACTAGAGCTCTTTGATGGTTTCAGAAACATGGACCAAATACTGCAAAAGATTAAAATTTCTTACAGCTAGCATATTTATTGATCATGGTATTTTTTATGTTAGTTATTGAAAATCTAATACCTGGATGGCACATTTATTGGTTTTGTGTTTAAAATCTACTGGTGTCTGTATACCTATTTCTGTATTTATATATGTATGTGAGAAAGAAAGATTCTTGGATCTGAGAGAGACCTTCTGAATGAGTGTTGGTAATTTTCTGACATGTTGTTTTCAGAGCTTTTCACCAACTTAGCAAAGGATATACAATGATTAAGTCAAGAAACCTAATATCCTTAAAAAAAAGATATGTGATCTCATTTGTTAAAAAAAACAAATAATCAGATATCATATTTCTTATAATTTTTTCAAACACTAAAAGAATTCAGATGTTCAGTCCAATCAATGGAAAGATGTCCATTATTGGGCCTATACATTGTTCTAATCTTTCTGAAGGACATTTTGGAAATATCTTTCTAAAGTCTTAAAATGTCCATTCTCTGCTTTTCCTGGGTATAGAGATTACAGGGGTGTTTATTTAAACAATCGTAAAATAGTAAACCTGTAAACATGAAGTTACAAAAGACTTTTTGAAAAAATTATTCTGAAGAGTACTGTCAGTGAATGGATTATTCTGTAGCAAATAGAGACATTTGTCTGCGTATATATTATACATGGAGAAAATATTTATGGTATATGTTTTCTAAAAGGAGAGGATTTTTTATTGATAACACATGCTCTATGTTAGCCCCTACATGTAAAATAATAATGGTAGTATTATTATTTGATGATTTTGCAATTACTGTTTAGCCCAGTACCAGAACACGATATCCAGACTCTCCCATATGGTATGAAGCACTGAGTGGGCCACAAAAGTGATCCCCATACATTTGGTTCAGTGACATGACTAATTAACCCACACTTTTCATTTTTATCATTTAAGAGAAAAACATAGCTATTCATGACCTGTCAACGACTTAAAGATGATGAGTAAAGTGTTCTTTCTAGAATTTTCAGAAAACTTCAAGATAGTATCGAAACAAAGGGAAAGCATTTTTATAAAATTCTATGTGGGTGAAAAGGAGATTCTGTAATTTTATCCTCGGGCATTCATTGCGGTAATCCCATTTATATTACAACAGTGCTCTGATACAAAGGTGTTATTTAGTTACCTTTCTTGATAAAATAATAATAATAATAGTACTGAAATAAAAGAAAAATTGAACTATAATTCAGTTATAGGACTATCTGCTATGTAGATTCTAAAAATTCGTATAAGGAACAAGATATATTTTATTCTTTTTTTTTTTAGATTTTTAAATTTATTTATTGGACACATAGAGAGAGAGAGATCACAAGTAGCCAGAGAGGCAGGCAGAGAGAGAGGAAGGGAAGCAGGCTCCCTGCTGAGCAGAGAGCCCGATGCGGGGCTCCATCCCAGGACCCTGGGATCATGACCTGAACTGAAGGCAAAGGCTTTAACCCACTGAGCCACCCAGGTGCCCCAAGATATATTTTATTCTTTTCCTGAATTATAACTTGGGGAGCAATGTTAAAATAGTGAAGTAACACCTAATCATAGAGTCTGATCTTCAACTTCTTCCCCTTTACAAGATATAATCAACAGTACACTTGGTTTTTGAAAGTCCAGGCAGAAAGGGACAACCTAAAATTTTAACTAGCCCTTGACCTGTGCTGACTCTTCCTGCCTTCCAAGAGAGCTGACAGAACTCACTATTTCCACCTATGTGTTCAGACATCTTGACCAGCATCTTTGCTATTCATTTATTCAATCTAGAGTAATCTGTATCTAAATAGAGAGCTGGAGCATGTCAGGATGAACAATTAAATATGATTGTTGTCATTGACAACCAGCATTATTGCTAAAAATGTACCAGGCAAGAATGTGAGCATTAGGGTGCTTATTTTAATAAGGGAGAAGTTTAAATGAAGGAGCTCTTCCAGAAAGTGATGATTAAAAGCTACCATTTAAATATTTGTAGCTTTTCTTTTGCTTTATTATTTTTTTTCCTTTCCTTACTTGCTGGCACAAAGGATTAATTCTTTACCTGGTGAGTTTACTGACTAAGCATGTAATCTATAATTATTTGGCTTGTCTTCTGGGGCAAGATGGAGTGGGGATGGGCATGATCATTTCTGAATAGGGCAACAAGAGGACAAACCCTTGAAATAGACTATAAAGGACAAATGACCTCTAGGTAAGCACAAAGAGAAAACAGGATTTTGAGTAGTAAGAAAATAAAATAAGATTTTGTCAGAATTTCCACATGAAAAAATAGTTGCCATAAACATACCTCTTGGCACCAATAATATATATAAAATGCAAGTGATATTCATTAGTTCTCATGTGCAACACCTGCTGTGTGTGTATGTATGCACAGACATGTGGCATATGTAGGGAGGGACAAAGGAGAGAAATGTGGAGAGCAGCTGACATAAATAAATACATTTCCTTTGATGAAGTCATTTAAACTGCTAAAAGGTATAGTTGTGTTTTTTCTAACCCCCTAAAATGGGACTCATAATCAAATTTTCCAATATGCAGATAGAAATTTCTGATGCGTGACTGCTCCACTGACTCCTGAGAGTAGTTTCCAGGAGGAATTCTCATGGGTTTGCTATAAGCATTTCCATATCCAGAAGGGAAAAATGGCATGGGCACCTGACAAGGATGGTGACTTTTCTCCCATTCTGCAAGATGGCCCCCCTGAGGGGCAGGCCACAATGGGGGCGGACCACAGATGTGCTTTGGGAACCAAAAAGTGAAACAGAGAGAACAATACAAAAGAGTCTTTCCTTGTACCCACTCTAACACTCTAACAAATCCTTCACAAGATTGATTGCCATGCTAATGGTATAAATGCCAGATGGGTTATTGGATCGTGTATGAAGTCACACACAAGCAAAATTTAACTGAGAGTCTTTTATTTTATCTGGCAATCCTAATCTTAGAGGAAGCCCAAGTCTCTCCTATTGATTATTTCTCTAATTCTGTCTCTTTCTCTCTCTCTCTCTCTCTCTCTCTCTCTCTCACACACACACACACACACACACACACACACTATGGCAGTTAAGCAATGGGGCTCATGGTAAGTTAGTAAGCTTGGACATACAGTTGGGAGAAGACCCAGTAGGTCTCTGAACTTCCCAAGTGATTGGTTCAGTTTACCCTAGATCAGCATTGTAGTTCCTCCCTCTGTCGTTGCCTCACATGGAAAAGGGGGCGGTTATGGTTTGGGAGAGGATTCTGGCATTTCTGATATTCCTGCTGTAATGTCATCTAGTGGCCCACAATCTACCCTTCTTAACACTTGTCATTTATCTTCAGTAGCCATTTTTTAGTCTATTCTGACCAATACAAAGAGGCAGGAAGACTCAAGTGATGCTTTCCTGTATCTGTCTTGATCCAGCCTCACAGACATCAACTCTGTTAAAGGCACATCAAAGTTAAAGAAAAGCCTTGCATACTTTGTCATACAGTTGTTAAATGAATAGGGGAGTGCCTGAATAAATTTCATTCCCTTAATCCATGCTAGATCTTTCATACGGTACTTCTTCTAGGTAATTCTTCAACCTACTTGCATTTCAGCCTGCCTGAATGCTGAATTATTAACCACCTGTTAGTAGCAGTTTAGCAACTGATAGATAAAGTAGAATTTTCTTTTGTTGGTTGCACACTATTTCCTTTAGATTGTAAGCCTCACCCTATCTCATCAAACCCAGGAAGTGAATCCTGAAAATTGGTTAGCAGGTCAATTTTCCCATCTCTCTACTATCCCCATGTTTTGTCTTTTCACACTGAAGAAAGGGATGGAGGTGTTTTTACCCTATCTTCATAGAGCAAATTACTATTATATTCTATCCTATACACACATGTGTGCATATACATGTGCACACACATTTGTACACACACAATTCATTATTCAATTAGCACATATTTATCACATCTTTTTTTGAGATTCACAATAATAACTAGAACTATTTGCAATTGTCCAACAGTATAGACCTTATGGTCCCTGTCAGTGATATTTCTTATTGATTGGTGACCGAGACTAGAATCCCCAGTTTCTACCCCCCAGGGTAGAGACTCCACTGTCACTGCCTCATTCTGCTTGGAGAATTTATTTGCTACCAGCTTTGTACTCCATTTAAAAATGCTTGTGTTTTCTTCTAAAATAAATTTTAAGCTCTTTTTATGGTAGGGAATATATTCTCCATTTAATGCCACTCCACAATGCTTCATATATTAAAAGAGCTGTAGAAAATATTTGTTGAATAAGTGAATAATTTATAGATTGCAAAGCATGTAACTATAGGCAATTATCAATTACCCTAAGACTGAATACTTCATAGTTAGGATGTTTATTGACCTTATTTATATCTTTTCATTCCAAGTCTTATTTTTATTATTATTTTGAGCATTGTATAGTAATTTACATATTGAAAACTTCCCTCAAAATAGTTTTAATTGGTTGTTTACTATTAATAAACTTAAATTCAATCAAACTACTGATTGTTTATATTTCTTTAAAAATTTCTTCTCTCTCATGCATTCTATGGAACACAGCTTGATAGCAATGGAAAGCCTTTTAAAGTAAAACAGTAAATTAATACTTTGGCATAATGAACCAGGAAGACTAACAAAATGAAATAATATAAAAAAGACCAGTGATAGAAATAAAATTGAGAGAGGCAGAGAGAGAGAGAAGTTAATGTTGATGTGAACTCTACATTCAGCTCAAAGCTGGCCATTTTCAAAATAGAGTAGAATAATTCAATAAAGTTGGGTTGAGGAGCAGAAGAAAGTTGCATACCATGAGGAAATTACACTTACCCTTCTTAAGAATGGACATTTTTAGAGTTCTCAGGATACATCACAGGCATGTTAACTAATCAATTCCAAGCATATTCCAAAAGCAAAAATAAATAATCATCTCATCTTTGAATATCAGATCTCTACCCCCTACCCCCATAACATGACACAGAACTGTGTGCTCTCTGCATTGCAAGTTGTCCTTCCCTAATACACTCACTGCAGGGCCTGGAAGGGCTCACTAGGGCATATGAAGACTGACATGATCAAGACCCCTGAAGGAGAAACAGAAACCACAGCAGGAAGGTACAGCGAAACACCCACATGATGAGAAGTTTCTGCTAAGAGAATAACATGGGTGCATACATAGACTCATCTTTCCAGCCCACTCTAGAAACTGTTTTGGTAGCAGCTTTTGAATCTGAGCATTCCGGTGCCTATCTGGCTTTTAGTGACAGAGAGATTGCTTATCTCTCTATAACCACAGTCTATACACCCCAGTTGTGAGCAGGAGCAGGAAGTGATAACACCTATTTTTTTTTAATTTAAAGATTTTATTTATTTATTTATTTATTTATTTATTTATTTGAGAGAGAGAGAGCACGAGCAGGGCAGAGCAACAGGCAGAAAGAGAAGGACAAGCAGACTCCCCGCTGAGCAGGGAGCCCCATGAAGGGCTCAATCCCAGGACCCCAGGATCATAACCTATGCCAAAGGCAGACATGTAACCAGCTGAGCCACCGAGGCACCTGATACACACTTGTTTTTCAGTAAACACACAGTGTTCATGACATGTCAAGACTGCAGTGGTAAACACAGCATCTTCAGCTGGGATCTTCCAAAGAAACTTCTTGATGAAATGACTATTTACCAAGATGTGGGGAGAGTGAGGGAACTTACAGGGATAAGTAGACACCTAGACCAGCAGTAGCAGCGGGAAGCTGTTTCACCCTTAGACCTAATGGAATAAAGGGAGAAGGTAGAGCTTGGTCAAGAGCTAGGTATGAAACAGGAGCTGCCCTCATGACAAGCGTCCCTGTTCCCTCATGATGAGCGTCCCTATGCCACGTTGCCACACCTGAGCTGAAACAGAGACCAAGTAGGAGGATCAAGGACCCTAGTCTTCTGTTTCCCACCTTCTTCCCCTTTCCATGCTTTCCATCAGCCTAGTAGAGCTGTAGCCAAAGGGTAAAGTATTGCAGTTGATAACCTTCTTGGTTAGCAGCCTCCAGGAGACACAGAACAGGAGAGGGTAAGCTAGAGAATGGGAATGCATAGTAAATGTTGAGAGGCCAATACTACAGGAGGTGATGCCTTCCTCTAATTAAATATTAGAGAGAAAACATAACTTCTACTTAGAGCAATGTTTTTCTGCTGAAAGACAAAGTGAGATCAGAGTTCAAGTACCAAGCCTGCCCTGGCTTTGTTGAGAAGCTTCAAAAGGGTCCCTTAAATCCCCTGAGCTTCAACTCATGATAATATTTTTACTTACTATTTTTTTGTAATAAAAGTGTTTGTTCGGATATATATGATAAGATTTGCAATAAGCCATGCTTCTTCAGAGCAGAACATGGTTTAAATCCAGGACTTTCTAATCATGAATCTCACAGTGCCAAGAAAGTACAGTGTAAACTCTGGTGTATTTTTCACCTGTGAATTTCATGAACTTAAACATACTTGAAGAAACTTAAGAGAAAGATTCAGCTGAGATTAAATTGTTGAATACTGAAGCTCTGGGTTTGGAGGAAGTTGGGTTCTATTTTCAACACGCTATTAATGGTGTCTTTTGAAATTCTTTAGATTTCCAAATAGCATTTCAAAAGGTAATTTGGTTTGAAGTGGTTGAAGTTACAAGTGGGCAAACACAGCGGAGTGTTCCCTTTCACATAGGTTGCTATTCATCTACAAATGCCTTTGGTCTGCAATTTGCCTTTGGAAAATGCACGTAATTTTCTTTGATAAACTGAAAATTCCAGCCTCATGCTGCTCTTTTGGGGGAAATCATGAGGCTCCTATAAGAATGGATAAACAGATATGCAACTTGTCAAAAGTACTAACATTTGAAAAATTAGAATTACAGTAATTTGATACATCTATTTTTAAGGGTTCCTGTGAAAATAATCTCTAACACTATTTAATTCAAAAGGTTTTAATGTCTCAGTTCTAGTGCTTTGAGTCTACCGTGCAGGCACAAATATATATCCACAACAGATGGATAAAGAACTCCTAAAGAAAAGCCAAAGAGAATAATAAGTAACATCCTGTACCAAGGGTGGTGGAGGGGGATTCATGGTAATGGAGACCACATGGAGCCTAATTGTGACCTGCACACTCCCCCAAATAGTGCAGAAATAAAACCTTACATACATGACAATGTGGGAACATTTTTCCTTCTCATCTCTAACTTTGTTTGTTTCATGTTTCTTTCATTTGGAACTCCCCCTTAAAAACTTGAAGGTCTTGAATATATTAAATATTAAAAAAGTTTCACCCTGGCCCTCAGGATATCTTTTTCCTCATTGTTATCTGTGTAGTTGTTTTCTTCTATAGGTATCACTGAAATAAATACAACACACACAAAAATGAAAATAAAAGGCTCACTAAGACATCAACTTTTAAGAGAGACTTACTTGATAATATTAAATCTGGTCTCCAGAATCTTCACAAGTATGGGACTTCTGGCTAAAGAGGTTGGATTAAGCCATTCCTGTTTCACTTCTCATCTTAGGAAACTGGCTAAAATCTAGAAAAGCAACCAGAAAAAAATCAATGAGAAATTTCCTTCTTCACCACAATGTGGATATGTTCCCAGTTCCAGATGTCGTTCCGGATCATTTTCCAAATATATGATACTGGAAAAATGAAGTAGAAGTTTCAAAGTGCCAACCCAGGTCTTCAAGATTCAGATTCTCCTAAAATAGAGACTACTGGGGCTCACATGGCCATGCAACAATGCAGGGAGGAATGAGAGGTGCAACGAAAAAGTAAAGAATGTCCACATGCAGATCCCATTTTATTTTTTTAATTTAAATTTAATTAATCAACATATAATGTACTATAAGTTTCAGACGTAGAGGTCAGTGATTCATCAGTCTTATATAATACCCAATACTGATTACATCATGTGCCCTCCCTAATGTCCATCAGCCAGTTACTCCACTTCCCTACTCCCCTCCCCTCCAGAAGTTTGTTTCATATTATTAACGGTCTCTTATGGTTTGTCTTCCTTTCTGGTTTCAACTTGATTTATTTTTTCCTCTCTTCCCCTATGATCCTCTGCCTTGTTTCTTAAATTCCACATATCAATGAGATCATATGATAATTGTCTTTCTCTGATTGACTTACTTCCCTTAGCAAAATACCCTCTAGTTCCATCCACATTGTTGTAAATGGCAAGATTTCATTTTTTGATGGCTGAATACTATTCCATTGTGTGTATGTGTGTGTGTGTGTGTGTGTGTGTGTATTTACAACACCTTCTTTATCTATTCATCTATTGATGGACATTTAGGCTTTTTTTATAGTTTAGCTATTGTGGACATCACTGCTATAAACATCGGGATGCAGGTGCCCCTTCAGATCAACTACATTTGTATCTTTGGGGTAAATACCCAGTAGTGCAATTGCTGGGCCATAGGGTAGCTCTATTTTCAACTTTCCGAATCCCCATACTGTTTTCCAGAGTGGCTGCACCTGCTTGCATTCCCACCAACAATATAGGAGGGTTCCCCTTTCTTTTCATCCTCACCAACACCTGCTGTTTCCTGACTTGTTAATTTTAGCCATTCTTATTGATGTGAGGTGCTATCTCATTGTGGTTTTGATTTGTATTTCCCTGATGTCAAGTGATGTTGAACATTTTTTCATGTGGCTCTTGGTCATTTGTATGCAGACCCCATTTTAAAATAGGTGGAGATGAAGAACGAAACACTCCCAAGTATCATTTTGTGTCTTCAGTCTACTTCCAGCTGAGGAATTGTTGGGAAGAGGAAAAAGGGAGAAGAAATGGAAATCATGATATCTCAACACAGAGAACACCTAAAGAAGGTTCCTGTGAGCCACACTGATTCATCCCGGGATCACACCTAAAGAGGCACGTTTCCAGAACAGGGGACAGAACCTCTCTCAATTCCAATATGCATACCTATCTGTCTCTAGCTAGCTAACTACCCTTATGCTTCTCTGCCTCCACATCTGTCTCCTGTTCATCAAATATTAACAGAGATTAATTATTTTCCGTTGAATCTGGCTTCCTTTTTGCTTTTTAAGTTTTTGCCTCTACTTTCTGCTTTATTTCATTTTTTTTTAAGTAGGCATCATGCCCAGAGTGGAGCCAACATGGGGCTTGAACTCATGACCCTAAGATCAAGACCTGAGCTGAGATCAAGAGTCAGACGCTTAACTGACTGAGCCACCCAGGTGCCCCAATGTTTTGCTTAATTTTTAAATACAAGTAAATTATTGTTCAAATGAAATGTCATATAAGGAGCCAAGAAATCTAAATTTTTGTAAAACAAAAATCATTAATTAATGGCTTAAAGAATACAGAAGGAATTGATGATGACTGAAATCATAATTCTATAACTTTTAATTCTACTTGAATATGTATATGTATACATATATGTATTATATAATTCTGTCTGTGTGTGTGTTTGTGTGTGTGTGTGTGTGTGTACGCACTTGTATAGAGGAGTAGGAGAGATTCTTCCTCCCTGGTAGGAGAGATTCTCCCTCCCTGGTGGTATTAGTCAGTAAAGTAAACTGAAAGAATAGTTTGTGTGCTCTTGATTCTCTTCAGAGCCTTCTTAATTTATGGCATGCTATCTGCTATTCTTTCTGTGAGAAAGATTACAACCTAAAAATGGGCTTTTCATTTATTAGTTTAAGCATGTATTCTTTCATTAGCACATTAACCATTTAACATTGAAAGTAAGAGATTTTACTGTCCTAAGTTGCCATCATCTCAAACCCAATGCTGAGAACAAAACATCACCATTACCAAGATCGCTTTGCCTGGGTCATAATTGGCCTTCATTAACTCTTAAGCATAGACTTACAGAATGTTTGAGCCTAAAGGAAAGAGAAGAGGGGGGAGGTTCATCATTGTTGAGAACCACTCATGTGGTATGCCATATTTCAGGACTTCACATTTCTCATTTCACTTAGTTCAAAACCAGTCTCCATGAAATATTATCACCTGTGTTTCATGGATAAGAATATGAAAGCTTAAGTGTGTTAAATAACTCACACAAGGAGTCTTAGCTAATCAATGGTGAGCCAAGGATTCTAGCCATGACCACAGGCTCTGAAGCCCTGCTTCCTTCACTGTACCGTGCTTGTCCAGCTGAGACTATATCTCCTCCAATACTTCATCTGATGAATCAGGAAGCAGAGGCCCTGATGGATAGAGGTCTTACACAACTTCACAAGGCCAGGTAGGACTGACACATCACAAATCTTATCCCAGTGCTTTTCTACTCACCAAGGTACCTATCTCCCCAGGAGGTACAGCTACAACCAAGCCCTGTACTAGCTTCTCCAGAGCACAGATACTTTTACCGAGCTGTGGAGCTCCACTGGTACCTGTGCTCTGACTTCAATTCTTGGGTTATCCTTATGTTTGCGTGTCTATCTACACAGTTCCTAGGCATGTTGGTTATGCACAGTTACTGGGTGCTTTTTTGAGGATCACACTAACACTGTGCAATAATAGATATAAGTGAAACTCCGTATTCTTCCATAATGTGGAGACCAGGAAATTACAAAATCGAGTCCCAGACCAAATTCTGCCACATATACAAACATTAGCAAGCAAGAGCGCACCCCAGTGAAATCCAACTGTTCTATTTTGAGACTCTGAATATGCCTTGCATGGAAGATTCTTTGAAAAGAAATGATATAATAGTCAAAGTATATATTTCATTGAATCATCTCTTGGAATGTTATGACCAAGTCTCATCTAAACCATCATCTAGATACAACCTCATTTATGAACCAAACCATCCATGTTACCTCTAAAGGAGATGTCGTTAAATGGACACTAGATTTTAGTGTTCTATTCCTTTAAAAGCAAGGATTGTTTTCAAAGTATTTTACTTTATCCACAAATACTGAATACCAAAAATGATTCAGTGGAAGCACATTTCTAATACCCACTATTTCTAATCAACAACCCTTCTAACATCTATCAAACTTTCTAGTTAATCAGCCTCTAATAGCATTTGGTGATAAAACACATAGAATATGTAAGTAGACATTCATGGAGTGTGGGCCTGATTTAAAGCTAGCAGATCTTCCTGGCATGATTATAGCAACTGACCAACCCAGGTGTGCAATGGAAACTCACTAGTATACACATTTATGCACATGGCCTGAGATGAAGTAGTTTAAAGTAAATTGCTACTTACAGTTTGACTCACCACTTCACCTGGTTTGGGATCATGTGCTCACATAGCTGCTTCTTGTCTGTCTTAGTTCTGAGATAGTTCTCTAGCTGTAATACCGACCTGTTCCCAGGATCCTGACCTCATCACTCTGCATGTTCCCACCTTGCACCAGCCATAGGCCTGGGGCTATCCAGTTCTAGAGAATTTCTGAACCAGTCTGGCCTCGGCATTCTTCCAACTAAGCTACACAGGATACATCCTGAGCCTGGGTTTTTCTGTCCAGTCAGAACAACGAAGTACAAAACTTCAGCCAGCCTCTGCTTGAACAGGCATGAAACCACCTTCTGGAGGGAGATTTAGAAAGCACATTGGTTCATCTGTCTTCATTATCTGGGCTTCAGTGGGAGTTCCCCTCTGTGACCTTATCATCCTTCTCAAACCCAACATCACCACCTCCCTTCCTCCCTTTCCTAACAGTGAACATTAAAACACTGGACATTCCCATCTAGTCATCACTCTCAATGATGAAACAGAATTCTCAAGATCCAGGATAAAGGATATATGCTGGCCCTGAGCCTGAGTGAAAATTTGCATCAAATAACAACTATTCAATTAAAAAAAAAAGTTACTTGAAGTATCAGCCAATGAAGACAGACCACCTCACAGGACTATTAAACTTCTGAGATTAAGCTGAGGGGTTGGCAAGGTCAGATAAGTGAATGGGGAGTAGAGTGGGAGCTGAGACAGCCCTTTGTGAAGGGGCAGGCTTGACCCACTTAAGTGGCTCATCATCACCTCACCGGAATGAAGCCTAGCTTACTCATATTTCCAGTTTTTCAACAGATGTACCTAAGTTTAGTTTTTAATAGGAAAGTCATTATTTTAAAATGTTTTGGATTGATTTTAGTTTAATTAAATGTCATGCAAATAAAACATTGCTGTTGACCTGCATCCCCTAGTGTAGCTGAAACACTGGACTTCTTCAAGAATCATAGGTCTGTAAAAGGGTTGAGGCATCCTACATATGAGAGGAGATCTATGAGCCCCTCTAACTGGGCAACAAAATATGTTTTGTTTATAAAATATAAAAGATATAGAATTAAAACTGTTTTGTACAAAGTTCTTTAAAAAAATTGCTAGTATCTTCTAAAAGGCTATTCTAAAGACAAAATAGAGGACTTCTTATGTAATTTAATTCTTCCAGCAATTCAAGAGGCAGATCTTATTATTTCCATTTCACAGATAAAGAAGTCAGTCACTTTTGCAGCATCCTATATTAGCCCTTGAACAAAAGTCTATGCCCTTAACCCCAGATCTGACTCACTAACTCTGAGTTTTTTAAACAACATTTGTTATTGATATTTTCTCAATCAATAATCACTACTATGTGCCAGGACCTCTCCTTTTTACCCTTATTCCAGAGAGAGCATTAGGTATTCCTGTCATGCCTGACCTGGAAGGGAGGGGCCTGATAATAAAACCAGTCTTTAAATTGAGCTAGATCCACATATTCAAAATTTGGAAGAGGTTATTTCCATGTTGTCTCTCTTATTGAAACTTTTTTTCACACTAGGACCTAGAATGGATGTTGTCTGGTTTATTTACTTCCTTTAATGTGAGCTTATGAAAATATCAAAGCATTCCCCCAAGGGGCAGAAGAATTCCCAATGGTGTAGTCGCCTGAATTAATTTAAGAATCTTTGCTTCAGTGTTGATGAAGTCCCTGATGCTCCTGCTGTACGGCTGGAAATAACTGCGAAAACAAACAGAAGAAAAAGGCAATGCTGAATTCAGAGTACTAAACTCTCAGTGGTAAGGTTTCCGTCATCACTGGGGAAACAGGGGACATGTTTACGGAGGCAGCGTCTCTCCCAAACTCCTCAAATCATCCCACTAAAGGGGGGGGGTGCTTTTGCCTTGCATCCAGATGTGTAAGTGGAGAAGAACAAGTGTAGGGAGTCTAAGAGGACATACTGAGCACATGGTAAGGCAACAATGTTTTCAAAGAGGACTGACTGAGCATGTCATTTGATATCATAGAAAGAGAATTTGATTATGGGTCAGAAGAACTGACTCTACAGCTCCCATTAACTACTGCGTGACCATTTATAAGAACTAAATTCTCTCCCCATTCATTGACAGCAAAGGATTCAATTTAAAAATATATACATAATAATAGTAATTACATGTACATTAACTGAAATTGCAATAATTAAAATCACCTATCAGTTTGCATGCATTACTTAATCTTAACAGTAGCCATGAAAATTATATATCATTCTCCCTATTCTTTTGCTATTGAAGTATAACTGACATACAATATTATATTGGTTTCTGGTGCACAACATAGTGATTTGACATTTATATACATTACAAAATGATTACCATGATAAGTCTGGTTACGATCTGTCACTATATCAAGTTATTATAATATTATTGACTGCATTTTCTATGCTATACTTTATATCTTCATGACTTATTTATTTTATAACTGGAAGTTTGTACCTTTTAATGTCCTTCACCTATTTTGCCTACCCCCTCATTCTCTTCCCCTCTGGCAACTACCAGTGTGTTATCTGTAATTATGAGTCTGTTTCTATTTTGTTTTGCTTGTTTTGTTTCTTGTAAAGTGAAATCATACAATATTTGTCTTTCTCTGTCTCACTTATTTCACTTAGGATAATATGTGCTAGGTCCATCCGTATTGTTGCAAATGTTAAGATTTCATTCTTTTTATAGCTGAGTCAAATTCCATTGCAAAGAAGTGAATGATCTATCTATCTATCATCTCTCTCTCTCTATCTATCTATCCATTCCTCTATCAAGGAACAGTTAGGTTGTTTCCATATCTTGGTTATTGTAAATAATTCTGCAGTGAACATAGAGGTGCATACATCTTTTTGAATTAGTGTTTCTTTTTTTTTTTTTTTTTCAGATCAATGCCCAGAAGTGAATTTGCTAGATCATGTGGTATTGCTACTTTCAGTTGTTTGAGAAAATTCCATGTCATTTTCCACTGTGGCTATACCAATCTGCATTCTCATCAAGAGTACACAAGTGTTCTCTTTTCTCCATTTCCTCACCAACACTTATTATTTCTAGTCTTTTTGATACTAGCCCTTCTGACAGGTATGAGATGGTTTTTCAATATGGTCTTGATTTGCAGTTCCCTAATTAGTGATGTTGAGCATTGTGTCATGTACCTGTCAGCTGTCTGTATGTTTGCTTTGGAAAAATGTCTATTATGGTCCTCTGCTTATTTTTTAATTTGCTTGTTTGTGGGTGTCGATATGTATGTATGTATTTGTATTGAGTAGTGTGAGTTCTTTATATAATTTGGATATCAACCCCCTATCAGATATGTCACTTGCAAATATCTTTTTACCATTCTCTAGGTTGCCTTTTCATTTTCTTAATGTTTTCCTAATGGTAAAAGCTTTTTAGTTTGGTATACCCCCAATTGTTTATTTTTACTTTTGTTGTCCTTGTCTGAGGAGATAATATTCCAAAAACCTAGTGCTATGACTGATGGGCATAAGCTTACTGCCTATACTTTCTATTAGGGGTTTTGTGATTTCAAGTTTTATATTTAGATCTTTAATCCATTTTATATTTATTTTGGTAATAGTGTAAGAAAGTAATCCAGTTTCATTCTTTTGCATGTAACTATCCGGTTTCCCAACACAACTTATTGAAAAAACTATCTTTTTCCCCTTGTATATTATTCCTTTATATAATTTTTTCTAGTTTTTAAGGGGTTAAATTACTAGCCCAGATATAAACAATAAATGTTAACTACAGATCTCATAGTCTTTCCATTCAGTTGGCCATTAAAACTTATTCCAGCTCTTCACAGGATTCTGTTTCCTCCCCCATTCACCCAATGTTCATTTTGTTTCTGCTGAAATATATGTTTTTCTTCCTGGGAGTCATTATGGTGTTCTGGGAAGATGATTAATAGCAATTTAAGAAAGTACATAGTACAGATTGCAGACCCAGGAAATATGTATATACATATATATATATATATGTATATATATATATTCATATCTAAATGCATCTTTGTTTAGTACAGGACTAAGAACAGAGTAGGTGTGCCCAGTTTTTTGTTGTTGTTGTTCTTCTTTTTTAATTAGTTGATGCAATGCAACTTTGATCCACTCAGTGGCAAAAGCACGCAGGCATTCCTCAGCTATTGCTGCTCTATTGCTCTTCTTTGGCCTGTTTTCAGCCTCATTTTCTTCTTCCGACAGTTTTTTCTAGAACTTTCTGGATGACCATGAGTCCACAGCATAGGCAGCTTCATCCAAGAACAGGATGTTGCACCACAGAGGCTGTACAGGTGTGCATTCCCAGTGCTTTTAGTATGGACTAAAATACCTGTGGAAAAAGGTCCCAAATAGAAATAAATCCCTCAAATAATCAGTAAACAAGGAGTGGTATTGATAACTTCATGTAATGAAAGGCAATTGTGTTCCATGGTATGAGTCTTTCCAGCAGTTCATTTATTCTGTAGAAGTCACAGCAATTTTAAAGTATGCTTTCACTTAAAGTAATTAACACATACAGGAACTTAAGGAATAATAACACTTAAACAGTAATGTTTTTTTTTTCCTGGTGATTTCAACAACTATTATTCATATATGCTTATGTAACATTGAGGAGATAGTCTTGAAATGTCTATTTTGTTCTTCATTCATTTGTTAATTAGAAAAAGAGAGCATAGAGATAGATATAGATAGACTGACAGGTGGGTGGATGGATAGATAGATAATAGATAGATAGATGATTGTAGATGATAGATAGATGATATATATATGTATAGATAGATAGATAGATAGATGATAGACAGAGAGATAGAATAGATGGTGAAAGCTACAGTTCATGGAGTCACAGAGTAGATGCCAAGATGAATAACTGGTTCAAGCCTCCATCTCCCCCCCCCACACTCCCCACATCCCCCTCTCCAGCAGCTTTCAACACTCCCAGTCTCGGGAGCTTGGCTGTGCTCTCGCAAGGAAGACTACATTGCCACTGCTTCATCTGCAGTGCTTGAGGGATTCTTGTCTTTCACCACCAGCACTGCTTTTTCTTTTGATTAACTGCTCATATTTCAGGACTCAATTGAAAGTGATCTACTCCCGTCTGGGTCCCTTCACATTTCAGCCAGGTAAAGTGCAGCTCTTCCAAGTAGTAACAGGTTTTAGCCAACCCTTTGAGCAATGACTCTACTGTACATAGTTCCTTGTCTGGGTTGTTGTGAGTGACTTGTGGGCAATAACTGGGAGGGTATCTTATTCTTTTATTTGTTTTGTTTCTCAAGATCTAACTATGGGGGCAAGGCACAGGGGACAAGCTCTAAATAGTACATGTTGAGTGCATAAAGGAAGGAATAGTTAAGGAAATCATAGCTTAATTGTAGAGACAGAGGTGAATAAAGAGCAGGAGGCAACATGACAAACTCTCTAAGCACCCACGGAGGAGGCACCCAAACCACAGCCCTAGGGAAGGCATCACTCCCCTGTCTTCACTCCTGTTTTACCAGGCAAGCTGCTCACCTCCAGCCCTCAGGAACAAGCTCAATATTGGTTTCTGCTCCAATAAGAAATATAATGTAAAGCAAAATGCAGGTAGAGTCAAGCATTTTACAGAGCGAATGGTGGATAGAGGGAAAGAAGGAGAGATCGCACAGAGGCTGTTTCTGCTGTCCAGCATGAGAGAACACACTGAATCAAAACATGGGGGCAAGAAGAGGAAGGAAGGCATGGTATATGACAGAGGGGAGCAAAACAAGTTTGAAGTGTGAACTTTTTTTTTTTAAGATTTTATTTATTTATTTATTTATTTATTTATTTATCAGAGAGGGAGAGAGCAAGAGAGCAAGGAGCCTGATGCAGGACTCTATCCCAGGACCCCAGGATCATGACCTGAGCCGAAGGCAACCACTTAACCAACTGAGCCATCCAGGCATCCCTTGTGTATGAACTTCTTACAGCAAAGTGTTCTCTGTGCCCTAGGAATTGTGCTGGTTTTGTCCTGATGTTGGCCATAATTGAAAAGGGCCAGGGTGGGAGAAATTAGTATAGGAAAAAAAAGATTAACTTTCAAGGTGTATTTTACTAATTCCCATTATAGTATTAGCTTGGGTGAAAAAAATAAAATTAAAGCAAAAAATAAAAACCTTGGAACCATTTGCTCTATAGTCAGTGGCACTGACTTGCCACTGACTTGATAAACAGGCATCAAGAAAATGGAACAAAAAGCCACAAGACCTGTATAATGTGGCAGTGGCTCATACTTGCTGAAAAATGAAGGCAAAGCAATCAAGTGACTATGATGAGAATGTACTCTCCAAAGTAAAGGTGACAATTGTCTCACTATGTTCTATAAGGGGCTGGTTGAATCAAGAACACTGCGGTCTCTCCTGGGAAGGTCATAGTTAACTAGCAGAACATTCAGAAAGAGCCATCACAGGTGCCTGGAATAAGTGCCAGGAAACTGCCACGTGAAGACCTAGAGTCTTTTAGTCCAGAAGAGAAGCGCTTCTCTTCAAATGTGAAGCTGCCATGTAGACAAAAGGCCACAGTTCCCTGTTTCTCCAAGGCACAGAGCTGGAATTGATGACTAGAACCATACACAAAATATTCAGTCCACCTATTAGAAAGAAAATTTTCAGGGAACCTTGGTGGCTGAGTCAGTTAAGCATCTGACTCTTGCCTTCAGTTCAGGTCATGATCTCAGGGTCCTGAGATTGTACCCGGCATAGGGTTCCACACTCATCGGAAGAGTCTGCTTGAGATGCTCTCCCTCTGCCCCTACCCCCTTCAAGCACGTGCATGCTTGTGCAGGCTTACTCTCTCTTGCTCTCTTAAGTAAATACATAAAACCTTTAAAAAAGAATAGGAAGAAAAAGTTAACAGTTTTGACAGTGCAATAATGAGATGGGCTAGTTTACAAACCTATGAGCTTTTTTTTTTTAATGTTTTTTTTTTTAATTTCTTTTCACCATAACAGAATTCATAGTTTTTGCACCACACCCAGTGCAATGCGTGCCCTCCATAATACCCACCACCTGGCTCCCCCAGCCTCCCACTCCCTGCCCCTTCAAACCCTCAGGCTGTATTTCAGAGTCCATAGTCTCTCATGGTTCATCTCCCCCTCCAATATACCTCAACTCCCTTCTCCTCTCCATCTCCCCATGTCCTCCGTGTTATTTGTTATGCTCCGCAAATAAGTGAAACCATATGATAATTGACTCTCTCTGCTTGACTTATTTCACTCAGCATAATCTCTTCCAGTCCCGTCCATGTTGCTACAAAAGTTGGGTATTCATCCTTTCTGATGGAGGCATAATACTCCATAGTGTA
>PISX010009013.1:0-70036 GCA_004024625.1 Mellivora capensis
AAGATTTTATTTATTTGACAGACAGAGACCACAAGTAGGCAAGAGAGGCAGGCAGGGAGAGAGAGGAGGAAGCAGGCTCTCCGCGGAGCAGAGAGCCCGATGTGGGGCTCGATCCCAGGACCCTGGGATCATGACCCGAGCCGAAAGCAGAGGCTTTAACCCACTGAGCCACCCAGGCGCCCCAAGTTTGACTTATTTTCGCTCAGCATAATACCCTCTAGTTCCATCCACGTCATCACAAATGGCAAGATTTCATTTCTTTTGATGGCTGCATAGTATTCCATCGTGTATATATACCACATCTTCTTTATCCATTCTTAGGGCAGATTTAATGGAACCCTTCCTTGTGGAGGGTGATAATGCTAGGAGAATCCCCAAGACACATCACTTCTCAACTTTTTTTTTTAAAATTAAACATAAATATTCTCATCCCCAGATTCCACCCCCACACAACCCAACCCACTTCCCTCTTCTCATGACAGTTCTCACCCTAGCCTCACTCCTTGGATTCAGTTTTTCCAGGGTCTTGAAGGAATTTGGAAGGAATCAAGATAGTGGCCATCTTGGGTTCCCAGAGAGTGAACACCCATCTTGGCTGCGCTTCCATTGGCCAAGCAAAATGCCCTTCAGGGAGAACCAGGACAGGGCTTGGTCTGGCTTCTATCTAGATCTTCCCATATTGCATGTCTTCTCAGTACAGGTGGTCATTTTGAAATCTCTTCTTTCAATGTCTGGAAATAATTTCCATCCCTACCTCTAACTGCTATCACCCCCGTCCCCATCCCTCTACAAAGAGCCCATCTGCCATCTTGAATCCCTTTTACACAGGGGGAATAGTGGTCAAGTGGCCATCTTGCTCCTTTTGGGGCAGCCCCTTTGGCTGACCTGACTATACACCAGTAAGTCAGACAATTGTATGATCTTTCTCTCCCATCAGTGTTCAGTTTTGGAGGAGGAAGGTCACCAACTTGTTCTGGTTCCTCAGAAATCAGGATAATCCATTATGGCAAGTCGAAGATTCCAGGACTCTTCATTTGGAGAGGTGTCATACATGAGTCTGGAGACGCGGGTGGCTGGGTATGGGGAAAGCAGCATATGGGAAGGGTGGAGTCCTGGGGGCCAGATCTGGGGGTCCAATGGATGTCGGTTTGCTGTAGCTGGTAAAAGCTCGAGGGTGAGGTGTGGTGAGATAACCTGCCCGAGCTCTATAAAGTCTGCAGGGGGAGACCATGCCTAGGTGTGGGTTGAAGTCATAGAAGGTAGGGGTCCCTGGATGTCCAAGTGGGGAGGGGGGCGGCAGGAAGAGGCCCCCTCCAGGGCCTTCACCAAGGCTCAGGCTCACACTGACTCCTCGGACCTTGTAGTAACCATTGGTTGGATCCTGAGGGGACAAATGGGATTATATGAGTTATATGAGGATATGGGGGTGGTTAGGGTCCCTAATGGAGAGACACACTTAAAGCATGACCCTGAGAGAGAGAAAAAGATGTAGAAATAGGAGCAAGCTGAGACCTAGAGACAGAGACAGACATATAGACTGGCAGGAAGATAAAGTGGGACAGAAAAACAGTGACAAGAGACAAAAAGACAGAAGGAAATGGGCAGAGAAAGGCAGCAACAGAGGGTCATAGGCCTGCTAAGGGTTGGTGGTGTGGAAGGAGATGCAGTGGGGAACAGAGATTGAGACCAAGACATTCATTCATCTGCCCACCAGCCCCAAGGCTTTGATTCTGTGTCATGCCTTGTGCTGTTGCTGGAGGTGACTACCACGGGGAGAGACTGGGGTCCCCTGCCTTTATGGAGATCCCAGGCCAAAGAGGAAATGGCAAATCCCCAGAGTCAAGAGGCATCAGGGTAGTGATGGGGGAAGGACAGGCAGAGGGATAAGTCTTAATGGGGAAGCACAAGCAGGATTTCAGGGCTGGGACAGGAAGCCAGGACAGAGTGGTCCCGGTTGTGACAGGCGGAACACAGCATGATCAGGGCTGTGAGGAGGGAAGCATGGGCTTTCTAGAACAAGAAATGTTTGAGCCGAGACCAGAGGAATGAAGGACAGAATTAGGTAGGTATGGGAAGGAAAGTAGTGTTTCAGGCCAATAGAGTGGCGTGTACTATGTACAGAGGAGACAGAGAAGGGTTCTGGACTAGAGGCTGAGGTCAGTGGAGCTCAAAAGTGGGGACCCCAAAGGAGAGGCAGGTTTGGGGAGGCCAGTGTGGGACCTGGTAGATGGAAGGGGCCTAGCAGAGGCATCCAGGAGGCCTGGGGTGGGACTGTGATGGGAAAGCTCAAGAGGGAGGCCAAGGCTGGACAGATTTGTGGGCATAATCAGCAGGTGTGCCAACAGGCTGCAGAGGTGAATGAAGTGGCCCAGGAGGCAGGAGGAAAGGGTGAAGGGGGCTAGGTCCCAGGTCTGGACCCAGAGTGAAAAAGGAGAGGACCAAGCTGGGAGAGATCTGGAGACTCAGTAAAGGGAACCCCTCCCTTCCCAACACTCACCTTGGTCTCCAGAGCCCCCTCCTCATCCAGAACCAGGTCACTGTGGTCAGTGTGCACAATGGGTCCCTGGGGGTAGGGTGCTTAGTGAGGGGGGGGTTCTCAGAGAATCCTCCTGGCCCAGTGCAAGACCCTGACAACCCCCAGCTGGACAGTGGAGGCCAGGCAGGAGGGACCAAGAGCAGCTGGAGCTCAGGTCTGGACTCAAGACAAAGGGCCCTGGGGACATATTTGGTCTAGGGGATAACTGGGTCAGGGGAATATTTGGACTTGGGGGACATTGGGGTCTGGGGTCATTGTTGGGACTCAGACCCTCTTTGAGTTGGGAGGCCAACTCAAGTTGGGACTGAGTTTCTCACTGAGTTGAGTTGGGACTGGGTTTCTCATTGTTCAAAGGCCGAGAGGTGTCTGGGGACCCTAGCATCCTACCCGGTCCTCGCCGCTGCCTGTCTCCTCCTCCTCAGGGCCCCGAGAACTGGAACCATCGCTGCTCCCTGGGATTCGCACCAGGTTCTTTTGCTTGGAGAAAGAGGCTGAGCCAGGGACAGTGGGGCAGCAGAGATAAGGGATGGAGAAGGGTCACAGTTTGTGGAGACCAATGAGCATGGAGAAAGAGGACTGGGTTGGGTCAGGAGGCTGGGAAACAATGAGAACCTGGGAGGGTAAGGACCCTGAGAAGATGGGCTTAGGGCTTGAGGGAGGAATCAGGGCCCAAAGGTGAGCCAAGACCATAGAGGTGGGACTGGGGGCAGGTCAAGGCCAGATCAGTAGGTGGAGGGGGAGTGGGCTTGGGGGAAGGTACCGAGGTGGGGCTCAGTCACTGACCCTTGCCATGGCGCCAGCAGCAGAGGGTCACCCCAATGATGACCATAAGAAGAGTCATAGCTGCAGCAGCCACTCCAGCCACAATCCGGACAGTGGGCAGCAAGTCTGTGGGGGAGGGCAGGGGGTATGCTGAGGAGGCTAAGTGTGAGGCCCAGGAGGAACTGGGGAACAGGGACTCAGCGCTTGCTTGGGGTGGATTCTCTGGGTTCAAAAGGTCACCAAGTTTGGGGATACCCAAGTTTGTAGTCCCTAGCTTAGGGTCCTTCCAGTTTAAGAGCATTTGAATTTGGGGTTCCACAAGTTTAAACTGCCTGGCTTTAGAGAGTCCTAGAGTTTGAGCATTTTTAAACTTTACAATGCCCCATATTTGGAGCTTCCCTTCTTTGGGGTACCTAAGTGTGAGGGGTCTCTCAACTTAGAATTCCACATTTGAAGGAATTTACTGTTTTGGGGGGACTCAGGATTCAAGGGACTCATAGTTTTGAGGCTCTCAAGGTTTGAAGCTGTCTGCATGTGGAAGTCCTTGGCTTAGAGATTGTGGCATTTGGGGGCTTGGGAGTCTTCAGGCCCAAGATCTCACCTCTACGTCCCAGGCTGACCTGGGTGCCTCCCTCACCCAACCGGTTCCTGGCGCTGCAGTTGAAACCCCGGCTAAAATCGGATTCCTGGGTCCCCGAAATGTGTAGCACAGAGATCAGGGCGGGGCCCTGTCCCTCACGGCCTTCTGGAACTGGAAATGTCTCCACCAGGAACCGACCCCGTGACCCTGCCTCGAGAAAGCCCTCATCCCAAGACCAGACCTGGGGCCACAAAAAAGGGAAGTCATTAAAGGAAATTGGGAGGGGAGGGAAAGGAAGGTAGGGTGTGGGTCAGAGCAGTTTTGGAGGTCCGACTGGGAGGTCAGGGATCATGGCTGGGCCGGTCATGACAGTGGTGACATTTCCTTACCACGGCATCTGGAGCTGGGGATGCGAAGACTAGACACTGGAGGCGGGCGGGGCCCCTCAAGAAGGCGGGCGCAGAATGCAGGGCAGTCACAATTGGGGGAGCTGGTTTGGAGATTGTGGACGAGTCAGACAGAGGCCGGGCTCTCGGAAACTCCAATTCTCAATAAGCAGGGGCCAGGTCTTGGCCCTCTCCACTAATACCAATCAGGCAGGCCCCGCCCCTCAATAAACTCTGAACCTCTCAGAGGCTCGCCTGGGTTAAGTCCGGCTCCCACCCCCAGGCCCCGCGGTCTACAAAGCTCGCCTTTTAAGGCCACGCCCACTCCCGTTTAGAGCTCGCCCACTCCCGTTTAGAGCTCGCCCACTCTGCGGGCTCCCAGTCCCGGGCTCTGCCCGGTCTTCTAGAAACCGCCGCTTTCTCACCGTTCACAGTCAGCCTAGCCTCCGCAGCACCGCCCCCCAGGCCCGAGAGCCCCGGCTCAGCCCTGCATACGTAGTCGCCTGCGTCTTCAGGCTCCACCGACAGAAGACGCAACGTGGGCCCGGAGCCCAGCACCTGGGATAGGGTAGGGGTATCACGGACAGGACCTTGAGAGGAAGCCCCGTCCACCGCCAGCCGCGGCCACAGGTCCCAGATCGGGTCTCACCTGTGAGTCCCCGCTGCGCGTCCAAGTTACCCGTGGGAGCGGGTTCCCGCGCCAGGCACAGCTGAAGGAAGCGTCTTCCCCTACGTCTACCGACATGGGCTCTGGCCTTGCCTGCAGAATTGGCCCGACTGGAGAAGAGAGAGGAGGCGTCGCACGGCCGGGGAGGGATGCAAGGATGCAACTTCTGACCCGGGATCAGTTACTCAGAAACGACAGCCTCAAGGGCCCAAGGATAGGCGGCTGGTCCATAGCCACTCAGCTCACGCTCCGGGCTCACACGCCCCGGCCCCGCCCTCGCCCCGCCCCTCCTTGGCACTGACCCAGCACAGCCAATCCTGGCCTACATCCCATTCCGGCTCCACCTCCTCCCTCTGCCCATCTCAGCCACGCCCCACTCAAGCCCCTCACCCTGTACTGTCCGCCACACTTTGGCCCCACCCAGGGCCCCGCCCCGGCTCACACTGCACGTCCAGCGCGGTGCTGCGGTTGGCGCTACCCACAGCGTTGCTGACCTCGCAGGACACGGGCTCAGTCAGGAATGAGGCGTCTGCCACGACCTCCAACATTGGCCCGCGGGCCCCGAGCACCGGGGAGCCTCCCTTTGCCCACCTGCGGAGGGAGTGGGGCTGTTGGTGTTGTCTCTGCTCCCCAGGCACGCCCACTTACGTCCCAATCTCAGTCCTCCCCAAACCCGTGCTCCGGTGACCTTCGTCCTCACCTATAGCCAGTGACAGGAGGTTGAGCTGTGGCCTGGCATAGGAAAGTGACCTTCTCTCCCTCCAGCACAGTCTGTGGTTCTGCAGACAGAGTCACCACTGGGGGGTCTGTAGAGGTGGGTCATGGTCAGCGGTGAGCAAGGACCTGGAACACCTCCATGGAGCATCTGAGTCCAATGCCCAGCCTCTCACAGGCTGGGTCCCCAGTCTCCTCTTCCTTTTGAGCTAGGAGCCCGGGACTCCAATTCCCAGTTCCCCCAGGACCACAGGTCCACAACTTCCTCCTTCCTAATAACCAGGACTCTAGCCTCAGGCCCCTCTTTTCTTATTTATTTATTTATTTGACAGAGAGAAATCACAAGTAGGCAGAGAGGCAGACAGAGAGAGAGAGAGAGAGAGGAAGGAAGCAGGCTCCCTGCTGAGCAGAGGAGCCTGATGTGGGGTTCGATCCCAGGACCCTGGGATCATGACCCAGGCCGAAGGCAGAGGCTTTAACCCACTGAGCCACCCAGGCGCCCCGGCCCCTCTTTTCTTTAAGAGCCAGGGTCTGATTGCACTCACACTGCAGGCTCAGTGTGATAGCTGTATCCTTCCCCGACGGCAGGGCCTGGCTCCTGGCCCGACAGACCAAGGTGGCTCCATCATCATGGCTGGAAGGAGTCAAGGATAAGATGCTCTCCACTGACCCAGTGGTTCCTTCCTTCAGCAGGGTCTGGAGGTTATGGATAATAATAATGATTTCATCTACCCTGTATGCAGTGTTTACTACCTGTCACTTCTAAGTGTTTTATTTAATCTGCATAATTACCCCATGAAGTGACTATAATGGTCCCTATTGTACAGATAAGGAAGCTGAGAGATGGAGAGATCCAGCCACTTGAACTCAAGACCAATCAACCAGCAAGTGGCTGAGCCAGGATTTGAACCTAGGTAGTCTGGCTCTGGAGTTCTTGTCCTTAATCACATACCAAAAGTCCCAACACTTGAACCTCTTCCCTCACATGCCCCTCTCCCCTCTGGATAAGCCTGTTTTCCCTGAATGGGCAAGGGCTGCATAGAGATTTGGACCTGACCTGGTGGAAGGTGGTCCCATCCAATCGGATCCCATCTCGGAACCACAGCAGCTCAGGGGTAGGGCGGGCATCCCCATGGCTCCGACAGGTCAGATTCGCAGGAATTCCAGCCACCAGAGACACAAAGGGGCCGCCCAGCACCTGGGGGGCTTCTGGGGGCACTGTGGGGTGGATTGGGGGTCAGAGCTGTATCCCGGGCCCAGAGACCCCAATCTTCCTGGCTCTAACTGACCACCCCTCTGGGTTCCCTGGACTCTGGTAATCAGTTAGCACTGGCTGTCCCCCTGGGCTTCCCAGGGACAAGTGAGGGTCCTCACCCAGCACATGCAATTGGGCTGGTCGAGAGCGGAGGCCTGCTTGTGTGGCCTGACACTCATATGAAGCTTGATCCTCTAGTTCCACGGGCCTAATGTAAAGATCGTGCTGGCCACTGGCTGCATTCCCTGAAATCCTGTACCGGGACCACCCTGCAGTTGAGGAAGAGGCAGTCACACCGTGGTTCTGAGTTTCTGGCCCTAGAAACTCCCCCCTGCCCACCCCCAGACATCCCACACCAAAAAGACACCCAAAAGTGGGTGCTGGGCCAGGGAGACTCTAACCCCCTCCCAATCCAGAGTCACAGCAAACTGGGGGTGGGTGAAAAAGTCAGAAGAAAGCAAAAGAGCAATTGTCATAGAAGTCAGATTAGATACTACCTCTGGAGTGAGCAGAGGGCTATGATAGGAGAAAGGAGAAAGGAAGGCTTCTGGGGAACGGCCAATGAACGTGAGTAGTAGTCACGTGAGGGTCTACTTTAGAACTACTTGGCAAATCTTCCCTTTATGTTTTAGGTGCATTTCTGCATTTATGTAATATTTCATAATGCAAATAAAAATCCCCTACTTCCCGGAAGAAGAAGCTAAAACTTCAGTTCTTCCAGATGTTCATCTGAGCCTAACAATTTCCCAAATTTGAAAACATCAAAATAGAAACCTCAGATAAGGCCCAAGCCCAGCACCCCCTCCTGGAGCCAACCCCTCCTGAACAGAGAGAACAATCTCACCTGGCAGGTCCCTTTCACCCCCTAGAGCCAGCCCATCCTTAGTCCACTGAACCAGCCCCCAGTATTCGCCCAGGGCACAGGGCAGCCGGGCCTCATCCCCCAGCAGTGCCACCAAGTCATCTGGTTGTTGCAGAAAATGGGGCGACAGACCTAGGAGGATCGGGGAAGGGGACCAGGGTTGAATTTAAAAATGAGCTTAGCTCCGTCATTCAGGACCCAGGAGTCCAGCCTCCCAGAGTTCTCCTGCAGACCTAGGTGTCTGAGCACACACCCCCACCCCATTCCATCTACCCCAATAAAGAGGCATCTTGCAAACAATCATCCCCCCAATTCACACACCCACCCACCCCCACCCCACCCACCCCCACCCCCCAGGTACCTGCATGCCCTCGGAGGCAGAAGAGGAGGACGAGGAGGGCAGGGACCAACATTCTGAATGTGTGTCCCCCAAGATCCCGTAGACTTGCTGTTGCACTGGCTTCCTTGGAAACTCCTTCCTCAAGGGCACACCTCTCACCACCCTGGTCGGAGCTCCTTTAGCGCCCGACTCTTCGCCCCACGCTAGGAGCCACCCCGTTTCTGGCCTGGAGTTCCCCAAGTCTGCTCAACCGCAGGCTCCAACAATCTGAAACACCGGCGGTTTCCGCGCTCTTGGTCTGGGAGAAACAGGGGAGGGTCTGATCCCACTCGCCCCGCCCCCTGGGAGATCCGCCCCTTCCCATTGAGAAACTCCCGCGGCCGAGACGCGGATGAATGGGGGCAACGCAGGCCGGGGTCTCCCGGCTGGCGGGCGCCCCAGCCAAATTGGGGTCTGGGAGCCGGAACACCTGGGTCGAAGGAGGGCGTCCTGGCTGGGTTGGACACCTGCACCCTGCCAGGCTTGTGGGGGGCATGGCGGGGAAGAATGGAAGAAACTTGCTCAGCCTAGGTCCTGGAGGGAAAGCGCCGAGTGGAAACGGAGCTATAAATGGGACCCCCTGGGGCTTCGCTAGTTTCCGCGCCTTGGGGAGGCGGGGCTCGGGGCTCCCCTGGGTCTGCGGGTCAGGAAGAGGACACTGAGGTGCCTGGGGGCAACTGGGACTCCTGAAAAGAGGAAGGGGTTCAGATCTATTCGCTCAAGACCCCAGCTCAAAAATATCCCTCCCCTGCCTTGTTACTGCTGCAAACCATAGCACGTCCAAAGAACCAGGAATCCAGGCCCCCAGCCTTCCTTCCCCGAGACCCCGCAGTCCAGGCTCAGCCCCTCATCCCACTCGACTGTGGTTGCCGGGCGACGGCTGGGAGGCGGCGGTGCCCGAGCTGGGCCAGGCAGGGAGGCTGGGAACCGCGCAGCTTGTCCTGACGGCTGCATGCCGCCCAGCTGGGGCGTTCCCACGCTGCACGCCGGCCGGTGCGCTGCGCAGCTGGCGGGGCAGGTGGGCGGGACCCCGAGCCGCCCGAGGTGGGCCTGGGGGCCTGGGACCCTGGGACCCTGGGTCTGACATTCCTGAGCCTGCAGGGACTGGGGGGGCCCACGCTCAGGTTCTCTGTTGTTCCTGAGCTCGGATTCTTGCCCTCCAAATGGCAGGGGCTTGGACTCCAGGATTCTAAGATTGGGCATTAAGACCTCCGTTGACTGAGAAGATAATGGCCTGAACTGCGAGTTTCTGGGGAGTTGGGGACTCAATTAGATCTCCTGCCTGCAGCGTGATGCAATTGGGAGAGGAGGACAGGGGTCAGAAAATCTGGTCTTAAATCTTAGGAGTCCATGGATTAACCACCAATCTCTCCCACCCCCACACAGGCCCAGGAGGATTTGAAAATCACAGACAGTGAACATCTGCCCTAAGCCCTGTGTGTGGTGGGGGGAAGGGTTGGAGGCCTGAACTCCTGGGTCCTTGGGGAGAAGCAGCTTCAGCCTTGGACTGCTGAGTCTGAGAGGGGTGGGTCCTCAGGACCCAGACTTCTAGGTCCGGGGGCCTGAGCTGGCTTCTGTTTGGGGAATCCAGCGCCTGGATTTTGACAGAGGATGAGTTTGGAGCCAGGACTCCTGAGTCTTGGGGAGGAAGTCAGTTAGTAAGGCTGTTTTTCCAGACACCTGACATCGCTTCCCCTTCCTGGCTCTCTTGGGCCCCAGACATGGAAAATGGAGAGTGGGAGGCCCCAGGAGTATCCAGAGAAGGAAAACAGCCAAGGTGGATGGTGGAAGGTTTGTGCTAATTAAAGGTCCCAGCAACTGACAGCTCTACACCCCGGCCCTGAGGGACACCATCTGGTGAGAGCCCCTACTGACAGAAACGCCAGCTCTGCATCCAGTCCATTCCCCAGGACATGTGGGGGGCAGTTGGGAGAGGGAATGTGGGCGAGGGTGAGGAGTCAGTAATGGGAGGGAAGAAGAGAGACTAGAGGGAACATCAAGGATGGAGCTGTGGGGGTTCAGGCCAGATGCCTCATCTTCTTCCTGGAGGAGGACCAGAGAAGGGAGTGGGGGTGGGAGCAGGGGGGGGGGGGAACTGAGCAGTTCCAATTCCTGAGGAGATAAGCAGGCAGAAGAAGCTTATCCTGCGTGTGTGTGTGTGTGTGTGTGTGTGTGTGCGCGCGCATGCTGGGGTGGGGAGGGCAGGCCAAGCAGCATAGGGTTATAAAATTCTAAGACGGGACAACCAGGAGGGCTCAGCGATGGAGAAACAAATAAAAGAAAGAAGTGTAGTCCCATGTTGACTGAGAACAAATATTTATTGAGGGTCTGGTGTGTGAGAGAGACAGAGCATGGGGAGTGGGGAATAGAGATGAGAACAAAGAAAGACAGAAAACAGAGACACATAGAGGCATAAAGAGAGATAGTGACATGGGTGAAGGCTGCCTGAGATGTAACCACCTCATGGAGGGAGGGAGGGGGAGAGACGGAGAGACAGACGGAAGCTTCATGAACTAGAATTCACATGGCCACAGGTTTCCCAAGCTGGGCTCTCTCCTATACCCACTTAGGGCAAGGGGTCTTGGACCCTGCCTTTCCCTCCACCCACTCTGATGGCCCTGCACGCTTGTATACCTTAGACACTCTTACACACACGTACTCTTGCGTATACTTTCACCGATCATGTTTCACTCTCACTTTCTCCGTGCTCACACGCATGCTCCTGCACTCACACACACATATGCACACGGATATCTGCATTCCCACAGTCTCTCAGACTCGCTCTTGCACACTCTCCCCCAGAGACCCCTGATGGCAATGAGGACTTGTCTACTCTGGGAAGGTAGAGACTTGCCAAGGTGATGTGGCAGGGGAGGGAAGAGCTGGGGAGTCCTAACCCCACACTGGGTCCAGCTGTCCACCTGGGTCTGACCGGCTGCCCCTTATCCCTGGCCCCAGCCAGGCCCTTGCGGTCATGGGGACTGGGGAGGCACCGTGGAATGTTCCTGGCATGTGCTGACAGGGGATTTCATGCCCCAGCTGGGCTGGGAGGAGGCTGCTGGGCAGAGGCCTGGAGCTGGAGACGTGGGACGGCAGCTGGGGGAGGCAGGGTCTGGGTCTTGGGGTCACTGACCACATCAGCCTCCTCACTCTCCTGGCCTCCGGGAGCCTGCTGCACTCTGAGCTGCTCTCCTCCCTGAGGGGCTGTGAATGGTGAGAGGAGAGCAGGGGTGGAGGTGGCAGGAGAGAAGAAGGGTGAGACTGAAGAGGAGGAAAGGAGAGAGACAGAGAGACCGACTCACGGGAAGAGAAGGAAACAGAGAAAGAGGAGACAAATGGACGAAGAGAGACAATAAGAAAAGCCAGAGCCGTAGGGAGAAGGACCCAGCGAAAGACAGAAACAGAGAGAGGAGGCAGGCAGTGGACCCTTTGGGAGCCACAGGCAGAGGACCTGAGATGGCTCTGAGGACAGCCGTCAGGGCTCCCCTGCTCCTCATGGGGCTGCTGACCACAGGTGAGTGGGATCCTGGCTCTGTGACTCAGCGCCAAGTGGCCCTCGTTTTCCATTCATGTTCTCCAGACTGACCTCTCTTCCCTCTCCTGCTGACACCCCTGTGTCCCCAGGCCTGGCCCAGTTGCCACTTCCTGCCTCAGCCCCGCGAGGCTTCTGGGCTCTGCCCGAAAACTTGACGGTGGTGGAGGGGGCCACTGCTGAGCTGCAGTGTGGGGTCAGCGCCCCCGGTGGTGCGGTGCAATGGGCCAAAGATGGGCTACTCCTGGGCCCGGATCCTAGGATCCCCAGGTTCCCGAGGTATCACCTGGAAGGGGACCCTAGTAGAGGTAAGGGGTCAGGGCCTAAGACCTTGAACCACCAGCAGGGGCTGCCTAAGGTCCTGACCTGCGACCCCTGGTCTCGCCTGCAGGTGAATTCCACCTGCATATTGAAGCGTGTGACCTCAGCGACGACGCAGAGTATGAGTGCCAGGTCGGCCGCTCGGAGATAGGCCCTGAACTTGTGTCTCCCAGAGTGATCCTCTCCATCCTGGGTATGGGTGAGAGACCCCCAGGACGCATGCATCCAGATTTCCATCCCTCTCCTACCCTGGGGCCCAGGATTCCAAGCCCCCAGTCCCAGACCCAGGGTGCACATCTGATGAGCACTGAGACTCCAAACCCAAATCCTCATCATTTTCTCAGTGGTGGCAGCTCACCCCACACCTTTTCTCACCAGTGCCCCCCAAGGTGCTCCAGCTGACCCCCGAGGCAGGGAGCACAGTCACGTGGGTTGCTGGGCAGGAGTACGTGGTCAGCTGCGTGTCTGGGGATGCAAAGCCAGCACCCGACATCACCTTCTTACAGAGTAAGTGTGGGTGAACTGGCGGGAGCCCCTGGAATGGGGAGGGGGGTGTCCTCCTAGAGGTCCCAGAAAATAGGATACTCCTGAGTGATGGGGATGCAGGAACGGACTTGGGGAGATGTTGAGGCCAGTGTGAGACCCTGGAATGGGAGGGAACCTACAGGGAGAGACACCAAAGTGATCACAGGACTGGCAAGTCTGGGACTCAGGGAAGAGGCTGAGGCTCCAGACGGAAATATGGGTGTCATCATGGGTGCAGAAACAAGAAGCAGGGTGATGGAGGTGGGTGACTCAACCCGGCCAGGTGGTGAGGGCAAGGGTGAAGCCCAGGACCTCCAGCATCCAGGGAGGCCTGAATGTGTGGAGGAACCGAGCTGGAGCTTTTCCCCTGGAGCCAGGAAGGAGGGGACACCGTGTCCACCCTGAGGATTTCCAGGCCATTCTCCCCAGAATCAACCTTGGGGGGAACCTGGCATCCCTCTAGACCTCTTGTTTCCTCAAGGTGGACAAACAGTTTCTGACGCCTCTGCTAATGTGAACTCGGGGTCCCAGGAGAAGCTCTTCACCACAGAGGCCACAGCCAGGTATGAAATTTAGGATGCTCTCCCCTCAGCCTGACCCCCAAGTTTCTCTGTGAGAACTCCAAGCATGGAGACTAGAGTCAGGCATGAACATCTGGGACCTAATTGTTCACAACGACCCTCCAAAACTAGTTCCAGAGTATCAGGTACAAGGATTTTGGCCAGGAGAGGGCCTCTGGAATCCCAATTTTCACTGCTGACCACCCCCCCAGATCTCTCCCATGGAATGCTAGATCCTAGAGGAAATCAGCAGAGAGACTTAGACCAGGTGTGGGAAACTGGGATCCCCACCTCTTCTCCTTGAGTCCCCAAATTTCAGATGATGACTCTGACTCTAGAACCCCAACTTCTCACCCCAGGGTGACACCCCAGAGCTCGGATAATGGGCAGCTACTGGTCTGTGAGGCGTCCAGCCCAGCATTGGACACCCCTATTCGGGTCTCAGTCACCATGAATGTTCTGTGTAAGTGGGGAACTGAGTCAGCTGTGGGCACAGAGGATGGGAAGCAGGAATTAGGGGGTCCTGGGGGAGTGCAGGGATTATGGAAGGTTCAGGTTATCAAGGAGAAACACGGGGTTTCAGGGGCAAATCGTGGGGTCTGGAAAGAATGGATGGGCTTTCCAGGCCCACTGAGTGATTGCTGCTTCCCAGTCCCCCCAGGACCCCCTGTCATTGAATGGCCAGGCCTGGACGAGGGGCACGTGCGGGCAGGACAGAGCTTGGAGCTATTGTGTGTGGCCCGAGGAGGGAATCCGCCAGCCACACTGCAGTGGCTGAAGGTGAGGGCAGAGGCCAGCCTGGGAATGAGAGGGGCAGCGGGGTGGTGGGGGGAGGGGCTGGCCCTGAGCAGGCGCAGCTCTCTCTCCATCTCCAGAATGGCCAGCCCATGTCCACAGCGTGGGGCACAGAGCATGCTGAGGCGGTGGCCCGTAGCATGCTGGTGATGACCGTGCGACCGGAAGACCACGGGGCGAGGCTCAGCTGTGAGGCCCAAAACAGCGTATCTACGGGGATCCAGGAACGCGGGGTCACGCTGCAGGTCACCTGTGAGTCCTGATCCCAGCTGCCCATCTGTCACTCCGTGCCCCAGAGAACCATCTGTTTGTGCCCCCAAATCATGCCTATCTGATGCCCAAGACCTTGTCATCTGTCCCCAGTCCTCTGTCGGGGCCCGTCTGTGAGGCATCCAGCCAAGTTTCATGTCTCTCCTCTGCCCGTCGTCCCTGCAGTCCCCCCCAGTGCCATTACCATCTTGGGATCCGCATCCCAGTCTGAGAACAAGAACGTTTCGCTCTCCTGCGTCACCAAGTCCAGTCGCCCACGGGTCCTGTTGCGATGGTGGCTGGGCTGGCGGCAGCTGGTGCCCACGGAAGAGATGGTCATGGATGTGAGGCAGTGGCCAGACTCCTGGGTCTGAGGGAGGAGGGAGCCAAGGGCACGACTCCTGGACCTGGGAGAGGATGGGCCTGGCAGCCTGGGTGACTGGGTCTGGCCTCCAGGGTCTCACAGAGGAGGGGGTGAAGATGCTTTCCGGGTCCTTGCTAGGGTCTGGGGTGAGCCCAGACCTTGGGTACCAGGGATGGGAGTGCTGTTGTTGCCAAGTCTGAAGCCCGCTCCTTGGCAGGGCCTGCATGGCGGCCACATCTCCATGTCCAACCTCACGTTCCTGGTGCGGCGAGAAGACAATGGTCTGACTCTCACGTGTGAGGCCTTTAGCGAGGCCTTCACCAAAGAGACCTTCAAGAAGTCACTTACCCTGAATGTGAAATGTGAGCCTCCACCCCTGCCCCCAGGGGTGCCCCATTCCTTAGGAGACCCTCCCCGCAACCCTCAGGCCGAACCCAGAGAGAAAAGCCACTCTTCCTGCTTTCCTCACAGATCCTGCCCAGAAGTTGTGGATAGAGGGTCCCCCAGAGGGACAACGCCTCCGGGCTGGGACTCGAGTGAGGCTGGTGTGTTTGGCCATTGGAGGCAACCCAGAACCCTCTCTTACCTGGCTCAAGGTTGGTGCCAAACAAGGGCTTATGGAGGTGGCCAGAAAGGGCTGCGGGGTGGGGGTGGGGAAGACAGAGCCCTTTTCTCTCTCCTCCAGAGTCTTGGGAAATGTTGGAAAAACGTGAATTTCTTGAAAAATACTGAAGAGTTTGAGTTTTCACAGGGAATTGGAAAAGACACAAATGCCATGAGGATGAAACGGAATCCTAGGGAAATTCTGGGAATTCTGGGAAAACAGTGAGAATTCTAGGAAAAGGGAAGGTATTCTAGATGAGGATAGGGAATTCTGGAGAAAAGGCAATTAATTTCATCAAAAGTAAAGGAAATTCTCCTTAAATCTTAGGGATTCAGATGAAATGGCTGGAATTTCAGGGAAAGACTAAGTGTTCCGGGTCCCAGGACAATGATGGGCAAAGGCTAGAAATTTGGGGGAGAGACTAGTTATTCCACAGAACATTTGACAATTTATTAATATAAAATTGTGTTCATGGGATTTGGAGGTAAGAAAGTGAAATTCCGTTAAAATTAAAAGAAATTCAGGGCACCTGTGTGGCTTAGTCGGTTAAGCATCTGCCTTTGGCTCAGGTCATGATCTCAAGTTCCTGAAATTGAGTCAGGATCCCTGCTCAGCAAGGAGCCTGCTTCTCCCTCTGCCTGCCACCCCCACTGCTTGTACTCTCTCTCTCTCTCTCTCTTTCTCTCCCTCCCTCTCTCTCTCTCTGGTAAATAAATAAGTAAATAAAATCTTAAACAAAAACAAAACCTTGGGGTGCCTGGGTGGCTCAGTGGGTTAAAGCCTCTGCCTTCAGCTTAGGTCATGATCTCAGGGTCCCAGGATCAAGCCCCGCATCCAGCTCTCTGCTCAGCAGGGAGCCTGCTTCCTTCCCCTCCCACCCCCTCTGTCTACTTGTGATCTCTGTCTGTCAAATGAATAAATAAAATCTTAAAAAAAAAAAAAACCTTGACTAAAATAAAATAAATTCTGACCAAATTCTGAGAAAATCCTGGGAACTTAGGGGGCTAGTGAAAATTCCAGGGGAAAGACTAGGAATTATAGAAATGAAATTTAATTGAGTGGAGTTTGGGGAAAATGCCAAGAATTTGGTCAATACAAAGGATTCTAGTAAAAGACTAGTATAAGGGGCACCTGGGTGGTTCAGTGGGTTAAAGCCTCTGCCTTCGGTTCAGGTCACGATCCCAGGGTCCTGGGATCGAGCCCCGCATCTGGCTCTCTGGTCAGCAGGGAACCTGCTTCCCTTTCTCTCTGCTTGCCTGCCTCTCTGCCTACTTGTGATCTCTGTCTGTCAAATAAATAAATAAAATCTTAAAAAAAAAGACTAGTGCAGTAAGGGAATATTGGGGAAAGATTCAGAAATCTGTGAAAGACTATGAAATTAAGGGAACAATCGAAGGAAATTTGGGGGGAAAGTGGGAATTTTAATTAAAAGAACAAAAGATAGGAAAAGATGAAGAAATTCTGGGAAAGGTTTGGGGATTCCATGGGACTTTCCTGGCTTGTGGTTGTTTGCTTAGTTGGAATGGATTTTGAGGAGTGGAAGGGAAGGTCAGCAGGGAGCACAAACCATTGCTGGCATCCAGAGAGCTGTGAAGGTGGGGCGCAGGGGTGGGGCTTGGGACTGGAGGTGGGTTCCCACTGCAAAACCTCAGGGCTCTGGGGACCCAGGATAGGCTCTGGGGACCCTGGTGGGAGGTGCTCTATTCTAGTGCCCATTCCTCTACCTTAGCTGGGTTCCAGGGGAAGGAGGCCCCTTTTCCTCATCACACGAATGGGTCTGTTTCTGGGGGGAATGGCAGGGCTATGCGGTCCCCCAGTCAGTGTTTGTCCTCAGGACTCCCGGACGGTGACCGAACCGCGGCCGCCCCAGGAGCCGAGGCGGGTGCAGCTGGGAAGTCTGGAGAAGTCAGGGAGCACGTTCTCCCGAGAGCTTGTACTGATCACAGGTCCATCTGACAACCAGGCGAAGTTCACGTGCAAGGCGGGTCAACTCAGCGCATCCACGCAGCTTGTGGTGCAGTGTGAGGGCGCTCTCAGCCAGGGTCTGGGGGAGGGCTTGGTCGTGGCAGGGAACTAAGCCGGAACCAGGCTGGGGGACAGTGGATACCGAGAGCCAAGACGCTGCTGCAGAGCCTGGGATCTAGGCAAGGCGGATGCAGGCTCTGAGTCTTGCTCTTTCCGGCCCGTTCTTGAAGTTCCCCCCACCAACGTGACCATCTTGGCCAACGCCACAGCTCTGCGCCCAGGGGATGCATTAAACTTGACTTGCATCAGTGTTAGCAGCAACCCTCCCGTCAACTTATCGTGGGACAAGGAAGGGGAGAGGTGAGAGCACCAGTGGCCCCTCCTCTGTCTGGTTCTGGTCACGCCCCTTCATCTTTCGTGCCCCCCTCCCCACCCCTGGCTGGTATCCTGTCCAGTACCTAGTACTCCTCTGGCTCTGATTCCATCTCTGCGCTAGCCCTGGCCTGACCCTGCCACCCCTGCTCGGGCCACAGGCTGGAAAGCGTGGCCACACCACCCCGTAGTGCCCCATTCAAAGGCTCTGCAGCAGCTAGGAGTGTCCTTCTGAGAATGTCATCCCGAGACCACGGCCACCGAGTGACCTGCCAAGCCCACAGCTCTGAACTACGGGAAACCATGAGCGCCTTCTACCGCCTCAACGTGCTGTGTATGTGGAACCCCTCTTGATTCCCTCCCAACCTTATACTACTTGGGTCTTCACCTTGACACCGTCCTTTATCTCCATTCTAAAGCTTGAAACTTTCCTGATCTTTATCATGGACCCTGGCTCTACATCAATTCTTATCCTGCCCAACCTCCCTTCTGCCTTGCCTTCTATTCTAACCCCTGCTGTGAACCCTCCTGAACTTCTCTCCAACATTTTTTTTTTGGTATTAAAAAAATTAACGTATAATGTATTATTTGCCCCAGGGGTACAGGTCTGTGGACCATCAGGCTTACACATTTCACAGCACTCACTATAGCACATACCTTCCCTAATGTCCATAACCCAGCCACCCTATCCCTACCTCCCCACCCCCAAGCAACCCTCAGTTTGTTTCATGAGGTTAAGTCTCTCTTATGGTTTGTCTCCCTCCCGATCCCATCTTGCTTCATTTTTTTCCTCCCTACCCCCCATGACCCCCCTTCCTGCCTCTCAAATTCCTCATATCAGTGAGATCATAGGATAATTGTTTTTCTCTGATTGATTTATTTCACTTAACATAATACCCTCTAGTTCCATCCACATTGTTGCAAATGGCAAATTTTGTTCCTTTTGATGGCTGCGTAATATTCCATTGTATATATATTACCACATCTTCTTTATCCATTCATCTGTTGATGGACATCTAAGTTCTTTCCACAGTTTGGCTATTGTGGACATTGCTATAAACATTCAGGTGCACGTGCCCCTTCAGATCATTACATGTGTATCTTTAGGGTAAATACCCAGTAGGGTGATTGCTAGGTCATAGAATAGCTCTATTTTTAACTTTTTGAGGAATCTCCATACTGTTTTCCAGAGTGGCTGCACCAGCTTGCATTCCCACCAACAATGTAGGAGGGTTCCCCTTTTTCTGCATCCTCGCCAAGATCTGTTGTTTCCTGACTTGTTAACTTGTTAACATCCCTGCCATATTCCTGACCTTAGGGGAAAAGCTCTCAGTTTTTCCACATTGAGAATGATATTTGTTGTGGGTTTTTCATAGATGGCTTTGATAATATTGAGGTATGTACCCTCTATGCCTACACTGTGAAGAGTTTTGATCAAGAATTTTGTCAAATGCTTTTTCAGCATCTATTGAGAGTATCATATGGTTATTGTTTTTTCTTTTATTAATGTATTGTATCACATTGATTGATTTTCAGATATTGAACCAACCTTGCAGCCCAGGAATAAATCCCACTTGGTCATGGTGAATAATCCTTTTAATGTACTATTAGATCCCATTGGCTATATTTTGGTGAGAATTTTTGCATCCGTGTTCATCAAGGATATTGGTCTGTAATTCTCCTCTTTGATGGGGTCTTTGTCTGGTTTTGGGATTAAGGTAATGCTGGCCTCATAAAATGAGTTTGGAAGTTTTCCTTCCATTTCTATTTTTTGGAGCGGTTTCAGGAGAATAGGTACTAAATCTTCTTTAAATGTTTGGTAGAATTCCTCTGGGAAGCCATCTGGCCCTGGGCTCTTGTTTTTTGGGAGATTTTTGATGACTGCTTCAAACTCCTTACTGGTTATGGGTCTGTTCAGGTTTTCTATTTCTTCCTGGTTCAGTTCTGTTAGCATATAGGTCTCTAGGAATGCATCCATTTCTTCCAGATTGCCAAATTTGCTGGTGTACAGTAATATGTTCATAATATGTTCTTATAATTGTTTGTATTTCTTTGGTGTTGGTTCTGATCTCTCCTCTTTCATTCATGGTTTTATTAATTTGGGTCCTTTTTCTTTTCTTTTTGATAAGTCTGGCCAGGGCTTTATCAATCTTATTAATTCTTTCAGAGAACCAGCTCTTAGTTTCGTTGATTTGTTCTACTTTTCTTTTGGTTTCTATTCCATTGATTTCTGCTCTGATCTTTATTACTTCTCATATCCTGCTGGGTTTAGGCTTTCATTTTATTTATTTGACATACAGAGATCACTAGTAGGCAGAGAGAGAGGAAGGGAAGCAGGCTCCCGGCCAAGCAGAGAGCCCGATGTGGGGCTTGATCCCAGGACCCTGGGGTCACAACCTGAGCCAAAGGCAGAGGTTTAACCCACTGAGCCACCCAGGCACCCCTCTTTTTTTTTAAAGATTTTATTTATTTATTTGACAGAGAGAGAGAGAGAGAGAGAGAGATCATGAGTAGACAGAGAGATGGGGGGGGAAGCAGGCTCCCCACTGAGCAGAGAGCCCAATGCGGGGCTCAATCCCAGGACCCTGAGATCATGACCTGAGCTGAAGGCAGAGGCTTAACCCACTGAGCCACACAGGTGCCCCACCTTTCTTGTTTCTTGAGAAAGGCTTGTATTGCTATATACTTTCCTCTCAGGACCGCCTTTACTGTCTCCCAAAGATTTTGAACAGTTGTGTTTTCATTTTCATTTGTTTCCATGAATTTTAAAAAAAATTCTTCTTTAATTTCCTGGATGACCCATTCATTCTTTAGTAGGATGCTCTTTAGCCTCCATGTATTTGAGTTCTTTCCAACTTTCCACTTGCTATTGAGTTCTAGTTTCAGAGCATTGCATTCTGAAAATATGCAGGGAATGATCCTAATCTTTTGGTACTGGTTGAGACCTGATTTGTGACCCAGGATGTGATCTATTCTGGAGAATGTTCCATGTGAACTAGAGAAGAATGTGTATTCTGTTGTTTTGGGATGGTATATTCTAAATATATCTGGGATTTCCATCTGGTCCATTGTGTCATTTAAAGCCTTTATTTCCTTGTTGATCTTTTGCTTAGATGATCTGTCCATTTTGGTAAGGGGGGTGTTAAAGTCCCCCACTATTATTATATTATTGTTGATGTGTTTCTTTGATTTTGTAATTGTTATTATTTATTATTAATTGGTTCATATAATTGACTGATCCCATATTAGGGGCATAGATATTTAAAAATTTTAGATCTTCTTGCTGGACAGGCCCTTTAAGTATGATATAGTGTCCTTCCTCATCTCTTACTATAGTCTTTGGCTCAAAATCTAATTTATCTGATATGAGGATTGCAACCCCAGCTTTCTTTTGATGTCCATTAGCATGGTAAATTGTTTTCCACCCCCTCACTTTAAATCTGGAGGTGTCTTTGGGTCTAAAATGAGTTTCTTGTAGACAGCATTTCTTGTAGACATCAATGGGTCTTTTTTGTTTATCCATTCTCATACCTTGTGTCTTTTGATTGGAACATTTAGCCCATTTACATTCAGGGTAATTATTGAAAGATATGAATTTAGTGCCATTGTATTGCCTGTAAGGTGACTATTACTGTATATTGTCTCTGTTCCTTTCTGGTCTGTTACTTTTAGGCTCTCTCTTTGCTTAGAGGACCCCTTTCAATATTTCTTGTAGGGCTGGTTTGTTGTTTACAAATTCTTTTAGTTTTTGTTTGTCCTGGGAGATTTTTATCTCTCCTCCTATTTTCAATGACAGCCTAGCTGGATATAGTATTCTTGGCTGCATATTTTTCTTGTTTAGTGCTCTGAATATATCATGCCAGTCCTTTCTGACCTGCCAGGTTTCTGTGGATAGGTCTGCTGCCAATCTAATATTTCTACGGCTGTGTGTTACAGACCTCTTGTCCTGAGCTGCTTTCAGGATTTCAGGATTTTCTCTTTGTCACTGAGACTTGTAAGTTTTACTATTAGATGATGGGGTATGACCTATTTTTACTGATTTTGAGGGGGGTTCTTTGTGCCTCTTGGATTTTGATGCTTGTTCCCTTTGCCAGTTAGGGAAAGTCTCTGCTATAATTTGTTCCAATATACCTTCTGCCCCCCCCTTCTTCTTCTTCTGGGATCCCAATTATTCTATTTGTTTATTTTCTTTTTTAGAGAGAGAGAGAGAATGAGAGAGAGAGCATGAAAGGGAAGAAGGTCAGAGGGAGGACCAAACTCCCTGCAGAGCTGGGAGCCAGATTCAGGACTCAATCCCATGACTCTGGGATCATGATCTGAGCCAAAGGCAGTGGCTTAACCAACTGATCCACTTAGGTGCCCCAGAGATCTCAATTATTCTAATATTGTTTCATCTTATGGTATCACTTAGCTCTCGAATTCTCCCCTCATGGTCCATTAGTCGTTTATCTCTCTTTTTCTCAGGTTCTTTATTCTCCATCATTTGGTCTTCTGTATCACCAGTTCTCTCTTCTACCTCATTCGTCCTAGCAGTAAGAGCCTCCATTTTTTATTGCACCTCAGTAATAGCTTTTTAAAATTTCAACTAAGTTAGATTTTAGTTCTTTTATTTCTCCAAAAAGGGATTTTTATCTCTCCAGAAAGGGATTCTTTAGTATCTTCCATGCCTTTTTTGAGCCCAGCTAGCATCTTGGTAATCATCATTCTGATCTCTGGTTCTAAAATCTTACTAATGTCTGTATTGATTAGGTCCCTAGCTGTTGGTACTGCCTCTTGTTCTTTTTTTTTTTTTTTTTTGAGGTGAGTTTTTCCGCCTTGTCATTTTATCCAGATAAGAATAGATGAATGAGAGAACAAAATACTAACAGGGTAGCAACAACCCCAGAAAAATATACACTAACCAAATTGGAAGAGACTTGAAACTGGGGGGTGGGGGAGAAGAAAAAAAATATATATATATATTAGACTGCTGAAAAGAATAGAGCTACACACTTGGTTTTGGGTGTATTTTCTTCCGTTAGAAGAAACTACTTCCCAAAATTTTAAAGAAAGAAAAACTTATTTATATACAAAAATAAGGGTAAACATGATGAAGGGATAGAATATGTCTGTAAAGATGAAAATTTTTTAAAATTCTAAAAAAGGAATTGATAAGAAGTGGTTGAAAAAAGAAAATAAAAAGAGGAAAGAATGTGATCAGACTGGAGACTAGAACAAAGCCATGCACTAGATTTAGGGTATATTTTGATCTATTAGAAGAAATTGTATCCCAAAATTGTAAAGAAAAAAAAAAAACCCTTTATGTATACAAAAAATAAGGTTAAATACAATGAAGGGATAAAATATGACTATAACAATGAAAATTTAAAAAAAAATTTTTTTAAAGGTATTGATAAGATAAAATTGTTTAAAAATGTTAAAATAGGAAAAAGGAAAAATTTTAAAAGGTAGAATAAGAAAAAAATAAAATTAAAAAAAATTAACTGTGAAAGACCAAAAGATCATGGGAAAAAAACCATGAATTCTATGTGCTGCTTTCCCCTAGCTCTGGAGTTCCACAGTCCTCATTGATTGGTGAACTTGGTCTTGGCTCTCTGTTCTTGTTGATATTCTGGGGGAGGGGTCTGTTGCTATGATGCTCCATTGTCTTTGCCCCAGATTGAATTGCACTGCCCTTGCTGGGGGCCAGGCTAAGAAATCTGCTCAGGTTTGCTCTCTGGAGTTTTTGTTCCCTGTAACTTTTCCATAGAGCTTTCCTGTTTCCTGTTTTCCTGAACATCCTCCATAGAGGACAGGAATGAAAACGGCAGCCTCCCAATTTCCAGCCCAGAGGAGATGAGAGCTCGGGCCCCACTCCTCAGTGTGCCCTCAGAGAAAAGCCGTCAATCCCCCCGTCTCCCTGGTCTCTGGCCACACTCCAAGATCACCCAGCCTGTGACCGAGGATTTCTATCTCTGGTGCACCACCCATTTGGAGTCTCCAAACCCAGCAGATTCCTGCAGTGAGCTTTCATGCTGCTCCTCCCAGAGGAAGAAGGAGGGGGTCTCCCCAGATCTGCCACTTGTGGGAGCAGTGGCTCAACTGTGCCACGGATCACAGTTTAAGCTAACCCTGAGCTGAGAGCTCACTCCTCAGCTCCGTCTCTGTAGCTGGCTTCCCGCTCTGATACTTGGCAGCTCTGCTACACTCAGACACCCTTGATCCTTCTGAGACCACACTGTCTCTGCAAGGGCTCTACCCCCCACTTTGCCTCTGGAGCGACGTCCCTCAATGGAGCAGACTTCTAAAAGTTCCAATTTTGTGCTCTGCTGCTCCACCGCTTGCCAGGAGCTGGCCCTCCCCCTGAGGTCTATCTTCCTGTATATCATCTTGGATTCACCTCTCCGCATGTCCTACCTTCTGGAAAGTGGTTGGTTTTCTGTTCCTAGAATTGCTGCTCTTCCTCTCTTCTATCTCCTGTTGAGTTTGTAGGTGTTCAGAATGGTTCGATTACTATGTAGCTGAACTCCTGGGACCTGATATTTCGGTCTCCTACTCCTCAGCCACTTTGCTCTGGAGGCCTTCTCTCCATCTTTTAACCTGACTCTAGCCTTTACTCTCTTCCTAAGCTTGATCCTAACCTCTATCCTGAACCTAATAGCTGAGCTCAGCTCTGAATACCTTGTCCACAACCTTAAACCTAGTCATGACTCCAACTTTAACGCTTATACCTGATCTCAAATCCATCCCAGACCCCAACCTTGACAACAATCTTGACTCCCGGTGGCGCCCCTCCCACAGATCCTCCGGAGTTCCTGGGGGAGCAGGTGTTTGTGGTGACGGCGGTGGAGCAGGGCGAGGCACTGCTGCCGGTGTCTGTTTCTGCCAACCCTGCCCCTGAGGCCTTCAACTGGACCTTCCGCGGCTACCGCCTCAGCCCAGGTGAGTGGAGAGGCCACAGAAAGGGGTGCAGGTCTCCCACACCGGGAGAGTCAGGCTCCTCACACTGACCTCCCCCAGCTGGTGGTCCGAGGCATCGCATCCTGTCTGGTGGAGCCCTGCAGCTATGGAATGTGACCCGCGCTGACGACGGCCTCTATCAGCTGCATTGCCAGAACTCGGAGGGCACCGCTGAAACTCTAGTGCGGCTGGATGTACACTGTGAGGCCCCATCATCACCCTAGGAAACTAGGGAGTTCTGGGAGACCCGCCCCCCCCTGCTAACCACACCCACTCAGGGACTCTTGCCCACTGCAGAATCTCCTCTTGTGGAAGCTCTGCCTACCTAGGGATGTTCACTCGTCCTGAAAGCCTCTCACTTTGGAAGCCTCCACTGTGATGGAGTCATTCCCACTTTGGGAACCCTGCCCACTAGAGAGACCCTATGTGGAATCTGCTCAGACAGGCGGCCACCTACATGGGACTCACTCTCATCAGGAAGCCCTGGGGTGCCTGTGTGGATCAGTCAGCCAAGCATCTGACTTTTGATTTCAGCTCAGATCATGATCTCAGGGTCCTGAGATTGAGCCCTGGCTCCTCTGTGCTCAGGGTGGAGCCTGCTTAAGACTTTAGATTCTCTCTCCCTCTACCTCTGCACACATGAGCTCTGTGTATGCAGGAGCTCTCTCCCTTTCTCTCTCAAAAAAAGGGGGGGGTGCCTGGGTGGCTCAGGGGGCTAAGCCTCTGCCTTCGGCTCAGGTCATGATCCCAGGGTCTTGGGATCCAGCTCCGCATCAGGCTCTCTGCTCAGCGGGGAGCCTACTTACCCCTCTCTCTCTGCCTGCCTCTCTGTCTACTTGTGATCTCTGTCAAATAAATAAATAAAATCTTAAAAAAAAAAAAAAGAAGGAAGCCAAACCCACTGTGGAAGATCCACTTCCATACAATCCTGGAAGTCCACCAGACCTCCTCTTGTCACCACAGAGACGCAGTATGGTAGAGGGTGGGGGAATGCCTCACTAACCCTGAGAGCTTTACTCCAAGTGCTCTGCATAAAGGGCAGACTGCATACCTGTGACTTTCCTGAGCACCTCTAAGACACCTTTCCCTCCTGGGGCCTTCTCCCACCATCATCTGTATGGCACAAGTGCCTTCCCCAACCCCTTGCCTCTCTAGATGCTCCCACTATCCGAACTCTCCAGGACCCAACTGAGGTGAATATTGGGGGTTCTGTGGACATAGTCTGCACCGTTGATGCCAATCCCATCCTTCCGGAGATGTTCAGCTGGGAGAGGCTGGTAAGGATCCGACCTTTGGGAAATGGAGGTGGGGGCTTGGGGATGTGGTTTCTTGACTGTGAGCTCCTTGCAGGGAGGGATCACAGCTATATGATCCTATATAATGATATATTTGTTGGGACATCCTCCAAGAACTAACTAACTGTTGAATGGCAGATGGATGGGTGCATGAGTGGATAGATAAACAAATGAGTGGGTGGGCAGGTGGATGGATGGGTGGGTGGACGGTGCATAAATGGAGGGAAGAACATATGGACAGACAAGTGAATGGATAAATGATGAATAGATGAGTGACTAAATAGTTGAATGAGAGAAATGAATAGATAAATTGATTAGATTAGAGGGTAACATGGATAGATAAATACACCATTAGTAGGGCACCTGGGTGGCTCAGTGGGTTAAAGCCTCTGCCTTTGGCTCAGGTCATGATCCCAGGCTCCTGGGATCGAGCCCCACATCGGGCTCTCTGCTCAGTGGAGAGCCTGCTTCCCCCTCTCTCTCTGCCTGCCTCTCTGCCTAGTTGTGATCTCTCTCTGGCAAATAAATAAAATCTTTTTAAAAAATACACCATCAGTGGAAAGATGTCTGTGGAAGAATGATGGATGGATGGATGGATGGATGGATAGGCGGATGGATGGTTGGGTGCATGGGTCAATGGAGAGATGGATAAACAGGTAGTTAGATGAACTGATGAACAGTTGCATGTATTTATGGGTATGTAAATAGAAGTAAATAGAAGGGGTGGATGGGTAGAGAGATGGAAGGGTGGATAGGTGGAGGGCAGAAGGAAGATAAATGAATGGGTGAATGCACAAAAGGATGAAGGACAGGTAGATGGATGGATAGATAAATGAATAAATCGATGCAGAGATGGATGGGTAGATAGATCATTCTGAGCATGAATGATTGGATAAATGAATGGGTGAATAGTTTTCTTGATTGGTGGATGAATGGATGGGCCCATCAATGAATGGTCAGATGCGTGGATAGATGGATGGATGACTCAGGGAATGGATAGACAGATGGGGGAAATGTTTTCTTTGCTAGATCTGTGGAGGATGATTATGTCTGGGAGAATAAGGATGGTCCTAGTTTGGGGGAAAATGAGGCTGGGGCCAGACTTGTGGGGGGGGGCATCTCCTGTATCTTGTGCCTCAAGGGAGAAGAGGAGGAGGACCAGAGCCTGGATGACATGGAGAAAATGTCAAAGGGAGCCACAGGGCGTCTTCGAATTCACCATGCCAAACTGGCCCAGGCTGGTGCTTACCAGTGCATTGTGGACAATGGAGTGGTACCTCCAGCCCGAGGACTGGTCCGACTTGTTGTCAGATGTGAGTAACACCCAAACTCTGATTTTAAGGCCTCCACTAAACTCACATCTCTCATGTCCTTCCACTTACCTCATGTTGACCAACAACCCCTTCTAGTTCCCCCCCAGGTGGAGCACCCCACTCCCCTAACTAAGGTGGCTGCAGCTGGAGACAGCACCAGTTCCGCCACCCTCCACTGTCGTGCCCGAGGTGTCCCCAACATTGTCTTCACTTGGACCAAAAATGGAGTTCCTCTGGATCTCCAGGATCCCAGGTGAGTCAAGGCCTAGCCAGGGAGCACCCTAGTCCTAACTTTGGTCCCCCAACCCCAGTTACCTTTCCTAAATCTCTGCCCCACTTCCCCCCCACCCAGGTACACAGAGCACACATACCACCAGGGTGGCGTCCACAGCAGTCTCCTGACCATTGCCAATGTGTCTGCAGCCCAGGACTATGCCCTGTTCACGTGCACAGCCACCAACGCCCTTGGCTCAGATCACACCAACATTCAACTCGTCAGCATCAGTATGGTGGGAGTGGGCTGTGAGGGTGTTGGGCAGATGCTCCCTGGGTCAATCTGCAAGTCTCTGGTTGGCCCAGAAAGGCAGTGTTTCCCAAGCCCGAGAAGTGTTTATGAATGGAGATGGAGTTTCGGCCTGCCTTGAAAATACTAGTGGGGAAAAAATAAAAAAGAAAATACTAGTGGAGACTGGATCTTCAGGGAACCCCACAACAAGGAAAAGAATCAGGGGGAATTATTGGCCCAAGTAATCGAAAAGTAGATTGTCAGGAGTTGCTGGATTTAGGTTCAGCTATCATCAAGAACTATCTGACTCTTAAGTCTGCTTTTCTCTGTGTGGCTTTATTCTAAGGTTCTTCATAGAGGCTGTTAGACTTCCCAGGGGAAATGGAATTTTTTTCTCTTCCTAACAGTAGTATGAAATTACTAGACTTAAGATTTATTGGCTCTATTCAGGTCCCATCCCACCCCTACACCAACCCTGTGGTCAGGGAAGGCGACACCCTTGTTGGCTTGGCTCAGTCATGTATCTCTCCTACAAGGAGTGGGGTCATTTCCACCAGAAGTACCTGGTCTGAGAATGTGGACAAATGGTTTTCCAAAGGATACTCAGGGTTCTGCAACCAGAAGAAATAAGGAATGAATGTGACATAGGCACCAAAAAATCCACACAAGGAACATATGTCATATACAGCTAGTGCTGATATTTGTCAAGTCTATTTGCAAATTTGCCTATGTGCTAAAATGTATTTGTAACCCCAAAATCAATACTCATGCTGCTTTCTTGGTCATTCAGGAACATGTCCAGAGCAGATAAAAAAAAAAAAAAATGAGTCACTCAATGAACACATTCTCGGTTGGGTTAGAACAGGGTGACACTCTTCTTTCTTGTTCCAGCTTTCACACTATAAGGAAATGTCCTCTTTGTAGCCTATTTAGTCCCACATTTTTTGCACTTTCGTGCTTTTTGTTAGTGATTTTGCTATTTAAAGTGGCCCTTAGCCATAGTGCTGATGTGCTGGCTAGAGTTCCTAAGCATAGGGAGAAAACACTTCTGTTGGATAAAGTTCATTCAAACATGACTTATAACACTGTTTGGCAGTGAGTTCAGTGTTAATGAATCAATAAGATACATTAAATAAGGTGTCTTAAACAGAAACACAAAAAAACAAGGTCATGTATTGATTGGTTGATGAAAATATTGTGACAGGAGGTTCACAGGAACCTAACTGCATTTCCCCCAGAAGCAATGATTTGATGTTCTGTAATTCAGTGTTCATAGCAACTTTATAGAACATAACCACCACTAATTACAAGAATCGACTATATATTTAAAATCATTCTTAGAAAAACCTGGAAGGAATCTCCTTTTGTAGCCTCTGACTACTCCCCTCATCCTTTTCCTCAAAGGCCGCCCGGATCCCCCAACAGGATTAAAGGTTGTGAGCATGACCCCATATTCAGTGGGGTTGGAGTGGAAACCTGGCTTTGATGGGGGTTTGCCACAGAGGTTTCAGATCAGGTGGGTCCCCATCAGGGCGGGGAGGGATGGCAGCCAGCAGGGCTGGGGCACCTCCCTAAATGACTACCCTCCTTTTCATGCAGATATGAGGCACTGGAGATTTCAGGGTTCCTCTATGTGGACGTCCTACCACCGGAGGCCACCACCTTCACCCTGACTGGACTGCAGCCCTCTACACGATACAGAGTCTGGCTTCTGGCCAGCAATGCCCTAGGGGACAGCGGAGTAACTGACAAGGGGTCCCAGATCACTATCACAACCCCAGGTGGGAAGGGACAATCTTGAGCAGGTGGCAGAGCTCCTCAGGAGACTTATGAGGTGATACAGGGATGTAGATACTATTCCCTTTTTATAGATGAAGACACTGAAGACCAAAAAGGCTAAGCAAAGTGCTGAGGCTCACACAGCTAGAAGGAGGTAGAGATGAGACTGGAACTCAGGCGGATGAACTCCAGGAACCAGTTTTTAGCCACTAAAGGATTCTGTCTGAATGTGGTTAATGACAAAGGGAAATTAGAGAAACGTTTGTATTCCATGGAAGGAAAACATGGAAATTGTGGGGTGCTAAAGCAGTGTGAGCAGGACATTTACAACATTAAGTGCTCATTTAGATTTTTAAAAAGGTTTCAGACTGATGCTTAATTACCATCTTACGAAATTAAAAAGAGAAGAGCAAAGTAAACAGAAGGGAGGAAATAATAAAGAACAAAAATCAATGAACTAGAAAACAGAAAAACCGTAGAGAAAAATCAGTGAGAACAAAAGCTGTTGCTTTGAAATGTCAAATAACTTTTATAAAGCAAATCAAGGTGAAAAAGAGAGAAGACACAACTACACCTGTATCAGGAACGACAGGGGGCATTACTACTAATCCTACAGGCATTAAGGGGAAGTTAGGGAATATTATGGGCAACTTGATGCCAATAAATTCAGCAACTTTGATGAAAGGGACAAATTCCTTCATATGACTAATGAGAACGTTTGAGTGGCTCATCACACAGAGGCTGGTTTAGATAAGCCGGGATTCAGGTCCCAGTTCTGCCGCTTCCTAGTTGTGAGACCCTGGGCAAGTTACTTAACACTTTTGAGCCTCAGTGTCTAAAAATAAGGTACCTCAGATATCTGTGCCTGTTACTGAAAGTAAGGTCTCTCTCAGTTGTGAGGATTAAATAAATAATCTATCTACAGTGCTTAGAATGGGGATCTGTATAAAATAAGTGCTATATAAATACTGATTTAGAGAAACTTCTGTTTACTTTGCCCCATTAAAGCTCCCTCTTTCTTTTTTTAAGATTTAAAAAAAATTTAAATTTATTTGACCTACAGAGATCACAAGAAGGCAGAGAGGCAGGCAGAGAGGGGGCGGGGAAGCAGTCTCCCTGCTGAGCAGAGAGCCCTACGGGGTGGGGGGGGGGTCGATCCCAGGACCCTGGGATCATGACCTGAGCCAAAGGCAGAGGCTTTAACCCACTGAACCACCCAGGCGCCCCAGAAATCCCTCTTTCTGTCTTTCCCTTCCTGACAGAGCAGCCTTCTTCCTAATGGAAGTAAGGAACTTCTCCCATTCCTCCTCTTTCTTTCCCCCATTACCGTCTTCCCTCTAAGTACTAAAGCATAAAGCACACTCATTTGCTTGCTCTAGAACTAATACCTCAATTAAGACATTCTGAGGGCCCATCATCTTTTTTTGGTCAACCCTCCAACATTGATAATTTGGGTTAAAAGGATCTTCCATACCATAAAGCACTCATCAACAATAATCATCATCTTCATAATCATCATTATTATTGGCATTAGAATGGCTATTAATAGTATTGCCATTATTATCAGCAATTTGCAGCTCTCTTTGAAATATACCTAAGAAACCATAAATCAGTTCCTCAAAATGGCTTGAATAGCTTACTAGGAAACCGTGAAATATTTAAGGCTTACCCAGATTCTTGGTGTTAATTCACAATCACTATATCTACCCCCCAGGTCTAGACCAGCCTTCTGGAGAGCCTGACTACCAGCTGCCCACAGAGCAGCCTGAAAGTAAGTTTTCAATCCCTTGAATATCCCTCTCTCTGTATGTGGCCACAGCTGCTTAAGACTTAGCTCTGTCCCTTATACACATCCTAAGTTCTTTCTCTTTCTGGATGTGACACATTTTCTCTCTGCCTAATTCAGTTTAATTCTGAAAGAATTAGCTGATTCTATGCCCTGTGCAGAGCCTGTATCAGTTGGCTTAAAAAAAGAGAGAGAGAGAGATTCATTTATTTATATTAGAGAGAGAGAGAGAGCAAGCAGGGAGAGGGAAAATCAGAGAATCTTAAGCAGATTCCCCACTAAGCATGGAACCGGAGGTGGGGGCTCGAGGCAGAACCCCACACAGGGCTGAGACAGGCGTGGACATGGGCAGTTGTGGAGCCCCAAGTGGTACTCGATCTCACGACCCTGAGATCAGGACCTGAGCTGAAACCAAGAGTCAGATGCTTAACTGACTGCACCACCCAGGTGCTCCTGTATCATTTGGCTTTTGATGCAAAATAAACCACTTATCATAACAACCATAGTTTCTCTTGATTCTACGAGTGGCTGAACAGTTCTGGTCTGGGATATGGGTAGCTGGAGGCTTGTCTGGGACCAGTTGATCTAGGATGGCCTCCTCCTCACATATCTGACAATCTGGTTCTTGGTTGGGACAGTGAGATAACTGGGCCACATGTCTCTCTCCTTGACTTGTTCACATGGAGGTGGTCACAGGAATCCCAAGAGCAGCAGGACTGGGCAAACACTTTCGAGCTCCTGATTCTGTCACATTTGATATTGTCTTATGGGCTGAAACAGTGACATGTCTCAACTCAGACTCAGTGTGGAAGGGGACTACTCAAGAGTGTAGTTACAGGGGCGCCTGGGGGGCTCAGTGGGTTAAAGCCTCTGCCTTCAGCTCAGGTCGTGATCCCGGGGTCCTGGGATCGAGCCCCACATCAGGCTCTCTGCTCGCCAGGGAGCCTGCTTCCCATCTCTCTCTCTCTGCCTGCCTCTCTGCCTACTTGTGATTTCTGTCTGTCAAATAAATAAATAGAAATCTTACAAAAAAAAAAAGAGTGTAGTTACAGGGAGAGAATTACGACCATTTTGCTAACAATCCCCCTTCAAAGCCTGGGTAGAAGGTTGCAAGGGACGGAAATTCAGCTGTCGTGCACAATAAAAAGAATTGCTTGGCCTGTGAGGTTGAAAATTCCAATAGGTGCTCATGATTTTCATGAAGGACCTATTTCTCACTCTGTCTCAACTTTGCCTTCATCGCTGATGGCTTTCTTCTCAGATTCTTCCATCAAGAGGGCAAAGAAGTACCTACGCCACTCCACATACCTCCAACTTTGTTCCATTTCTCAGCAGCCAGCAAAGAAGTGTCCTAAATGTTCTGGCAAAAATCTACCTTGGGTCAAATGCTGGATGGGTCTGAACTGATCACTGTGGAAAGAGGAACGGGTGCTCTTAGCAGCCAGTGAGGTCCACATGTCCTCCATGGAGATCTGTGGGAATATACAGCCCAAGAGTGAGGAAGGGGTTATTTCCTCAAAGGAAAATGAGTGCTGTTAGCAGAAGATGGGGAGATGGATGCTGAGCAGATGTCTGCTTAGAAGGATTTAGTCTTGTCCTTAGGGATATGGCAGAGGACTCCCATATTACATTGAATGGAAGTTTGTGCAAAGGGGAAGTCATTTGAGAAGAAAATCAGTTGAGAAGACAGGACATTTAAGGCCAGACATTTGACTCTTCCAAGGCTTAGGGGTGTGGCTTTGGCTCAGTGATTCTGGAAACAACTCTACTGGTTAGTTTGCATGGCTGAGAGGTCCAATACCAGGGTCTATGGTTGATGGGCAAGGCTGAACACATGGGAAGAGGTCTTGAATGCCCAGCTGGAGCTCCCACCTCAGTCTACACACAGGGCTCACGCAAAGGTAGAAACCACTGTTAGTGGTTTGACTTTTGAAAGAAGCCACCTGCTCTGAGGTGGCAAGAAGGAGTGGACCTGGAAATCTCTGCCCATGTCCTTCCTTGACCTAGGAAGAAGGGCTTTGCTTAGTCAGAATTGGGCTTTCTCAGAGAATGCTGCTCGGGGCCTAGAGCCAATTGTTTTGGGTTCACTGAGAGATACGTTCTTCCCCCAGAACCCCAAGGGCTGCCCCTGCTGCCTGTGCTGTTTGCTGTTGGGGGTCTTTTGCTGCTTTCTAACATCTCCTGTGTTGGGGGATTCTTCTGGCAGCGGAGACTGAGGCGCCTTGCTGAAGGTGAGGAGAGACCATTCTTCCCCTACAGGGATGTTGGCCCAACGGTGACAGAGAGCCCTGGGGCTGCTCCATATTAGTCTCCCAGGGCCTGTTTGGCCAGAGGAGGGGTGTCTCTGATCCCCTTTTCCCTACTTTCCTCAGGCATCTCAGAGAAGACAGAGGCAGGGTAAGTGGGAATATTTTTCTGTAAGAAAGGCTCTGAGGAAGGAGGTTTGGGGATGAGAGGTATCAGAGTCAACACCCAGCTGCCCTCCATATCTCTGTCCTGGAAGGTCAGAGGAGGACCGAGTCAAGAATGAATATGAGGACAGCCAGTGGACTGGAGACAGGGACACTCGAAGCTCCACGGTGAGTGGGGATATTCTCGAAAGTTCTGCTGACAGGGAACTGCAGACTAGCATTCTGTTATTAACTTCAGGGTAATCGTTGTCTTTCCTGGGAACTATGGAGCCAGAGGATAGAAAAGATTTTATCTGGTTTTTTTTGGGGGGGGGTGCTGTTGACAGGTTAGCACAATGGATGTAGAACCATATTACCACTCCATGAAGAACTTCAGCCCCCAGCTACCACCAACACTGGAGGAGGTGTCTTATCCCCGAGGTGAGTCAGGACCATATCAGAGCTCCCTCTGCTCATAGATACCCCTGACATCTGGACAGGTGCCCTGATCATCCCTTCCAACTCCAGGTTTCACACATCTTGAAGAGGAAGATATGGCTTTTCCTGGACACCTGTATGATGAGGTGGAAAGACTGTATGCCCCAACTGGAGCCTGGGGACCCCTCTACGATGAAGTACCAATGGTGAGGCGATTTGTATCAGCAGAAGTTTTTCCTGGCTAGTGGCAGAAACCCACCTCCTACTGTTCATATTAGTTAAGGGTAAGCTAGACGCCATAGCACAAAAGCCTGGCTATGATCCTATTTCCTTCTCACATAGCAATCAGAGGTGAGTGACCCTGTTGCACATGGTTATTCCAGAACTCAAGTTCTTTCCACTTTGCGTTCCTCTGCCATCCTCTAGTGCATTGTTCAAGTTTGCATAGATAGGCTAGTTCACTGTGGGTTTCAACTGGGTGAGAGGGAAAAAGAGTGTGTGGTGAAGGTACAACCCTGGCTTATGGCCCAGGCCCAGACGTGGTACACTCTACTCCTTCCCTGATGAAAACACAGTAAAATGATCACACCTAACTGTAAAGGAGACTAAGAAATATAGTCCAGCTTGGAAGCTGTATGCCTCACCAAACTTCTATTACCATGGAAGAAGGAAGCTATGCATTCTGCTGGATAATTAGCCTTCTCCACTACACTGGTTAAGCAGACAGATATAGAGAAATACGTCTTTAGCCCACTCAATTGAAAAGTCAAGGAACAAAATAGACTCCAGGCTGTACCCAGGTGGACCCAGAGTTTCCTCCCTAAAGATGTCCTTAGAAAATGCAGGTTTGTATCCTATTAGACTGGTAACCTTCAGAGCAAGAGAGTGTCTTTTTTCCAATAGCTCTAAAGTCCCAGAGCTCACACTCTATTAGTCTAGCTTTGGTCACATATTTGTTGCTGGACCACTGAGGCAGGGGAAAGACTATGCTAATCAGACAGGTCAGGACTGGTGTCCAGCCATGGCATCAGAGAGTAGGGGCCATCCACTGGACTGAGTAAAAGAGGAATAGAGAGTCCGAGGGAAGTGAGGATGGTGACTGGGCAAGGCAAGAGCAGTGGACCCTTTGTCTATCAACTACCCCCACCTACTGTAAGGGGGGGTGGCACAGAACGCTTGACTTTCTGTGTGGCCTTGGCTGATGCTTTGGGACCTCTGGGCCAAGGATTTCCCTCTGTAGCTTTGTCCCAGATGGGGCACTGTTCTTACCAGCATGGAAAAAAATGTGCATTGCAGTGCTGTCCGTGGTGCTGAACCACACGTGGCCTCTGAAGCAGAGATGCAGTCTGCACATTTTCTCTGTAAAGGTCCAGAGAGTAAATCCTCTGGGCATCGCAGGACATGCTGTCCTCTTTGAAACTACTCAGCTCAGCCACTGTCATGTAAAAACAGCCACAGACAATACATAAATGAAAAAGTGTGGCTAGGTTCCAAGAAAACTTTATTTTTAGACACTGAAATTTGAACATATAATTTTCATATGTCATAAATATTCTTCATTTGATATTTTACCATCAATTAAAATATGTAAAACCATTCTTAGCCCCAGGCAGTATGAAAACAAGCAGCAGGCTGTATTTGGCCCATGGGCAAATCAGCTCTAAAGTTTGCTCAGCTAAAACAACTCTTTCCTCCCAATCCTAGGGCAAAGCACATCTCCAGTAAGGACCACTCTACATGGTCTTAATTGTCTTCTATTTTGATGAAAATTTTGAAATTTATAGGACAAATAGAATCCTGATTCACATTCCATTCCAATTCCCTATATTATGCACTTTTAAAAGTTTCATATTTCTGACATTTAAATTATTTTTCTGACAGAAATCATGAGATATCTTAGACTTGCTTAAAAATAACTAGTTAGGGGTGCCTGGGTGGCTCAGTGGGTTAAAGCCTCTGCTTTCAGCTCAGGTCATGATCCCAGGGTCCTGGGATTGAGCCCCACATTGGGCTCTCTGCTCTGCGGAGAGCCTGCTTCCTCCTCTCTCTCCCTGCCTGCCTCTCTTGCCTACTTGTGATCTCTGTCTGTCAAATAAATAAATAAAATCTTTTAAAAAAATAACTAGTTAGTGAGGTTAGGAGGTGAAAAAAGATGGAGATATAGATAAACCAAGATGGACCAAGGGTCGATATTGTTGAGGTTAGGTGTTGGGTACAGGGAGGTTCGTGATGGAGGCTCACTGTAATTGCTCTCCTCTTTGTATTTGTTGGATTTCCCCCCATAATTAGAAACTAAAGCTTTATTTTTTTCTGGGAAGTTTGAGTAGGAGTGTGTATCCCTCCTAGAGCTGTAATGACGACCCATAGGGCATCTTTCTATGATTCCAACTACACCTTTGCTTGTCAGGGCCCCTGCGACCCCTGCTGGCCTGAGGAGACATATGAGGACGCAAGAGGAATCTATGATCAGGTGGCAGGAGACTTAGACCCTATGGAACTTGATTCTCTCCCCTTTGAGCTGAGGGGACATCTGGTGTGAGAGCCTTCTCAGCATCCCTTTCCTACACCTGCAGGACACAATATTCCAATGGTCCTTTTTACTCCAACACAGGCTGAGCTTGTTAAGTGAGCTCCACAAGTCACAAAGGGACAGGACTATTTTCAGGAGAGGTGTGTGTAAGTGACAGCAGATGATTCAAGCTGGTGTCAACAAGGCTCATATAAATAAGCCAGCTCTGGGAACTGACTTTAGAAACTAAACTTCTCCAATGGGAAACAGTGAATCGTAAAAGACATCTCAATAATGAAAAGCTATTCCAGGGTCTTTATACTTTTTAATAGTCCAATTTTCAGAACTTGGAAAAGATATATTAAAAATAGTTCATTTTGAGTTACACTACACCTGAGATAGCTAATAATAAGTGGAATTTGTGAGCCATTGTTATATCCTGCTTGTCTTGTTATTTTCCACAGGTATCTAAGATATAAACTATGACACACATGTAAACATAAATAGACTCTACAGGGGCGCCTGGGTGGCTCAGTGGGTTAAAGCCTCTGCCTTCGGCTCAGGTCATGATCCCAGGGTCCTGGGACCGAACCCCACATTGGGCTCTCTGCTTGGCGGGGAGCCTGCTTCCCCACCCCCCCTCTCTCTGCCTGCCTCTCTGCCTATGAATGATCTCTGTCTGTCAAATAAATAAATAAAAATCTTTTTAAAAATTAAAAAAATAAATAGACTCTACAGAAAATGACAATAAACAAGCTAGACACAAAAGAATACGTATTGTGTGATTTCATTTTATAGAAATTATAAAGCAGGCAAAGCTAATTTAAGGTGACAGAGCAGATCAGTGGTTGCCTGGGGCCATGAGAAGGGAATTGACTGCAAAAGGGCACAACAGAACTTTGGGGGGTGAAGGAAATGTTCTACATCATGATTATGGTTGTGGTTTCATGGGTGTAAGCTGGGGTGCCTGGGTGGCTCAGTGGGTTAAATCCTCTGCCTTTGGCTCAGGTCATGATCTCAGGGTCCTGGGATCAAGCCCCACATCGGGCTCTCTGCTCAGCAGGGACCTGCTTCCTCCTCCCTCTCTGCCTGTCTCTCTGTCTACTTGTGATCTCTGTGTGTCAAATAAATAAATAAAATCTTAAAAAAAAAGATTTGTCAAAGCTCATTGAACTGTACACTTATGATGGGTGGATTTTATGGTATATAAATTATACTTCAGGGGCACCTGGGTGGCTCAGTGGGTTAAAGCCTCTGCCTTCGGCTCCTGCCCAGGGTCCTGGGATTGAGCCCCGGGCTCTCTGCTCAGCAGGGAGCCTCCTTCCTCCTCTCTCTCTCTGCCTATTTGTGATCTCTGTCTGTTAAATAAATAAATAAATAAATAAATAATCTTTTAAAAAATTATACTTCGGTAAAGGTGATTTGTAAAACAGCCTCAATAATTAAGCAGCCCAGCAAGAGAATGCTTATTGTTTATATTGAATAGCAGAAAAACTGAGAAATCTGCCTTATTTTCATGGAGAACAGAGTATAGCTAAGTATAATCTTCATTTAGGCCTCCACTTCTACTTGATTAGTCATATTATCAAAACTGTAGGTTCAAATGCTCATCAACATATTATTTTTTTTTATCAGTGAAGACTAAAATACTAGCTTTTAGACTACAGCACTTGAATACACAAATACACAGGTCCAAACAATTCCCCTTTAATTTAAAAGATGATTTGATTCCTAAAAGTAGAATTTTTCTAATTGTGTATTTTTCCTTTTCAAAGAAGACACCTGCAGCATTCTGTTTCCACACTGGCTAAGAAGGAAAGGTGAAATTATTGGCTGTTCTAGCTGACAACATCAGGGGAATGCTGGCTTCAAGCATTGCTGGATCCCGTATTGAAACAAAGCCAGGAAGGGTCTGTTCTTCCATGTCTCTTGGCTCTGCTTTCCTCTGCATTGATTTCATCCTCAGGTAGACTCTTCATTGAAAGATGACCACTTACAGCTCTAGGCTGGCATTCTACAAATTCAGCAGCCACAGTGCCTCTTTTGCCGATAGTTCTGGGAAGTCCTGGGGCTGTTTTTCCCTCAACCCAGCTTGGGTTTTAATCCCATCCCTGAACCGATCATTGTGACCAGGGAAGAGAATATGCTGATATTCTTGGATCTCGGTTGATGGGTACCACTTGAACAGCTTGGGTAAGTCTCCCCTGAGGAACTCCAGGCTGTGGTCGGGTCTCTTCATGCACTTCCTGTTTCCTCTTTGCCATTGTCTGAAACAATGTAGCAAATATCTATTGCTTCCGACTGCCCAGAATCTAGTCCCTCTTAATTTACATAAATACTGTGAATGAGACAAGTTCCTGATTATAGCAAGCTCCTGAAGCTGTGCCTGAAGTTAGAGCTGCTTCTGGACCATAAATTTCCCTTCCCCCTTAGGCCAATCTGAACGGTGGCTTTAGTTAGTTGCAACCATGAATTACCCTCTTTCTTAAATCCATTTGAATGGGGGCCTTTAGTTAATGGATACAAAAAATGGATAATCCCCTCAAGCTCAAGTAGAGCTAAAAAAGCATTAATTTTACTCGTTAGTAAGGGAAAAATAATAATTTCATAGTTGAGAAAACATGATCGTGCCACCTTAACCAAATGATCAACGTTAACATTACCAGTCATGGGACAAAATGGCATCACAAGCCCCCCCCCGGGGTATGAAATACTGATATGACAGAATGTCAATGATATTCTGTGGTAAAATGCATAATATGAATCTAATAATGAGGAAGACGGGTAGGAATTGAAGGATATTCGATAAAATAACTGGCCTGTAATCTTCATATACGTCAAGGTTATGCAACACAAAAGAAGACTGAAAAAAAAAAAAAAAAGAACACCGAGGGGTCCCTGGGTGGCTCAGTCAGTTAAGCATCTCTCTTCTGCTCAGGTCATGATCTCAGGGTCCTGGGATGGAGCCCCACATGGGCTCCCTGCTCAGTGGAAAGTCTGCTTCTTCCTCTCCTTCTGTGATCTCTGTCACTCTCACTCTCTCTCAAACAAATAAATAAAAGTATTTTAAAAAGAGAAAAGAAAAAGGAGTTGTTTCAGATTGAGATTGAAGAGTCAACTGAGGGTGACACATAATTTCCATAAAGGCTATTATGGGACCAATTGACAAAACTAAGTAAGGCTTGTAGATTAGACCGTATCTAATCTACTCTAATCTAATATCAGGTCATGATCCTAGACTCCTGGGGTCGAGCCCCACATCTGCTCCCTGCTTGGCAGCGTGTCTGCTTCTCCTTCTGCCTGCTACTCCCCGTGCTTGCGCTCTCCCTCTCTCCCTCTCATTCTATCTCAAATGAATAAATAAAAAAATTTTTAAAAAAGATACACTTGGGGTGCCTGGGTGGCTCAGTGGGTTAAAGAAACACTAGAAAATGAACCATAGAATAAACTCAAAGAAAATAGAATATTTCTTCTACTTTTTAAAAAGAAAGATTTTATTTATTTATTTGACAGACAGAGATCACAAGTAGGCAAGAGAGGCAGGCAGGGAGAGAGAGGAGGAAGCAGGCTCTCCGCAGAGCAGAGAGCCCGATGTGGGGTTCGATCCCAGGACCCTGGGATCATGACCTGAGCCGAAAGCAGAGGCCTTAACCCACTGAGCCACCCAGGTGCCCCTATTTCTTTTACTTTTAAGAAAATTAAAATAGTGCTTGCTTGAGCAACATATATAATGAAACTGGAACAATAAGGACACGATAGTATGGTCCCCATGCAAGGATGACACACAAATTGAGAAGCATTCCATGTTAAATAAATAAATAAAAATACGTTAATGAGAAAGTAAAATGGAAGTTCTTTTTTGATTTTTTATTTTAAAAGGTTTTATTTATTTATTTGAGAGATAGAGTGAGAGAGAGAGAGAGAGAGAGAGAGCGCGCGCGCACACAAGCAGGGGTGGAGGGAGAGGGGGAAGCTGGCTCCCTTGTTGATCAAGGAGCTGTTTGCGGGCCTTGATCCCAGGTAAAACTCATTTGTGGCATTAGAAGTCAGGAGCGGGGGCGGGCGGGGAGGCGCCTGGGTGGCTCAGTGGGTTGAGCCGCTGCCTTGGGCTCAGGTCATGATCTCAAGTTCCTGGGATCGAGCCAGGGCTCTCTGCTCAGCAGGGAGCCTGCTTCCCTCTCTCTCTGCCTGCCTCTCTGTCTACTTGTGATCTCTGTCAAATAAATAAATAAAAAATCTTTAAAAAAAAAAAAAAGGAAGTCAGAAGTGGTCATCTTTGGGGCAGAGAGAAATAGGGATTGGAATGTGATACGAGGAGAGCTTCCAGAGGGATAATAATGTTCTTTGACCAGGGTGCTAGTTAACTTCCTATTAACTAGGTCGTGTAACTTCCTGCACATTTATCATACCGAACATATGTGATATGGGCACATTTCTTCATGTGTGTTTTACACCGTTAAAATTTTACATTATAGGGGCGCCTGGGTGGCTCGGTGGGTTAAAGCCTCTGCTTTCGGCTTGAGTCATGATCCCAAGGTCGTGGGATAGAGGCCCGCGTTGGGCTCTCTGCTCGGCGGGGAGCCTGCTCCCTCCCACCCCGCCTGCCCCTCTGCCCACTCTCTCTCTGTCAAAAAAAAAAAAAAAAAAAAAAAGTCTTAAAAAATTCACATTATACCTCAGAAGTGGCATTATAGTTGGAATTGAAATTTTCCTGTATGGTGAACAATCTTCGGTGCCATTCTGAACAACAAAAACGATCGTTTTCACTCAATTCACATTATAGTTTCATTTCAGAAAAAGTCAGTATGTTTTAAACCGTACCACACATTTTTATGCATTTGTAGATATGTTATGTTAATAATTTCAGATAGTAAACCTTTTAAACGCCGTTACGGAAGGTTTCGATTTGTTTAGGGCGCGGACGCAGGGTCTAACGTTCCTGGTTCCTCGCCTGTAAAAGTCCAATCTCTGCGGCAACTAACAACGTTTGCGAAAGTTTCCAAAACTCCCACCAGGAGGCGGTAGCGCCCCGTTTGAGAAGAACAAATCAAGCCCAAGATTCTAAAGAAGTGGTTTGTATATTGGGATCTGGAGCTCCGCGGAGAGGTCTGTGCTGGAGATAAAACTTGATGGTGGTAATGGGACTGTCCTCTGATGTTAAGCGGTCACCGAGCCCCGATATTAGAGGCTGAGTAGGTGTGCAGGGCATTGAGACGCAGAGGATCACAGGAGTACCGGGAGGAGATTTTCCTAAAATTGATGCTAGAGAATTGTTAAGGCAGGGAGTGATAGGAATTGAGGCTGGTGAGATGGACGAGGATAAACCAAGATCATCTAATAGTGTTTGTACTTTATCCTATGAGTGGTCAGAAGCCAATAAATAGTTGAAACAAGGACAACAGACAAACAACATTCATAGCTTTCTCCATATGCCAATCCCTATTCTAAGTTATTTTTATGTATTTTGTCCTGGAACCATTAGAACCACTTAGGAGCCCATTTATTTTATCACCCAGTGTCCATTCACCCTTTCCCATGCTGACTCTTGGGAAGCAGCAATACCTATCCCCCCACTTCAAGTAGGCTTCGTGCACTGGATGTAGCCCATTCTACATGGGGCTACAGAATGGCCATTCGGATTCAGCCACTCGGATTTGGCCATTCCGAGTATCTTCCGAGTATCTAAACTCTCCAGCCCCACTGATGGACTTAGGCGTCATCGGGTGGCCCAATCAGAGCAGAGAGGATTCCGATCCCACAGAGTCTATGGGATCTTAGACTATAGATCTAAGATATAGATCTATCTATAGTGCCCCTGTTTGTTTTTTAAGTAGGATCCACACCTAGCCTGGAGCCCACTGAGGGGCCTGAACTCACAACCCTGAGATCAAGACCTGAGCTGAGATCAAGAGTCAGATGCTCAACCAACTGAGCCCTCCAGGCGCCCCAGAAAGTGGAGAGTTTTAAGGGAAAAGGAACAGCAAGTGCAAAGGCCCTGAACAGGAAGAAGTGCGGTGTGTTCAAGGAACAGCAAGGAGTAAAAGAGGGTGGGCTTGGGGAAAATATAAGAGCTAAGTGAGAGGAGTGTAGGGGCCAGACTGTGGGGGCCAGGGTTCTCAGCTGGGATGACCATTTTAATCACCAGGGGAATCGATGACATTCCTAATGCCTATGAACAATTAAATCAAATTCCGTGGGGGTAGAAGCCCAGACTTCAGGAATTTTAACAGCTCACCAGATGCTGGAAACAACAGGTTAATGGATAAACAAGTTGAGATTTATTGGCACGACAGAATACTACTCAGCTGTCAAAAAGAGCAAACTACTGATAAATGTAACAATTTACATAATCTCAAAGACATCATGTTAAGGGAGAGAAGCCCATCTCAAAGATTACATACTGTATGGCTGCCTATATTTGACATTCTCAACAATACAAAACTCCAGCAATGTTAGAAAAGATCAGGGGGGGACGCCTGGGTGGCTCAGTTGGTTAAGCAGCTGCCTTGGGCTCAGGTCATGACCCCAGCATCCTGGGATCGAGTCCCACATCGGGCTCCTTGCTTGGCAGGGAGCCTGCTTCTCCCTCTGCCTCTGCCTGCCACTCTGTCTGCCTGTGCTCGCTCTCTCTCTCCCTCTCTCTCTGACAAATAAATAAATTTTAAAAAATTTTAAAAAAAAAGAAAAGAAAAGACCAGGGGTCTTCGGGAGAGGGTGTGGCTGCAAAAGGAAGTGTTTGGAGAGGAGGCAACTGTTCTTATCTTGATTGCAATGGGGGTGTGTGAATTGATACATGTGTTAGAATTCATTGACCTGTACACCAAAAGAAAAAAAGTTATTTTTATGGTATGATCATTCTAAAAATAAAATTAAAATAATCTTCCCAGGTGATCTCAATGTGCAGCCCATGCTGAGACCACTGATGATGGCCGTGAAGACCATTTGAAGGAGTTTTTCTTTCTCTTCAGAACCATGAGGAGCAAAGGAGGGACATTCCCAAGATGGGAACCCCCAGGAGGATTCACACACTGAGGCTGGTCCAGGGAGACCACTCTTTGGTCTGAAGGTGCCAGAGGGATGAGACCCTCTCTGGTTTGTTTCATGCATTCATTCAATAGTCATTCAGCACCCAAGTTGAGTTGCCTGAACCTGGGAGACAAAACAAGGCGAAAGCTAAACCACTCCTTCCTCCTACCAGGCAAGGAGAAAGGAGTACTTTAGAGATTGCAAGGGGGAAATCTGGGAAGGGGGTCAGAAGCTGGTATTTCTGGGGTGCCTGGGTGGCTCAGTGGGTTAAAGCCTCTGCCTTTGGCCCAGGTCATGATCCCAGGGTCCTGGGATCGAGCCCCACATTGGGCTCTCTGCTCGGCAGGGAGCCTGCTTCCCCTCTTCTCTCTTTGCCTGCCTCTCTGCCTACTTGTGATCTCTGTCTGTCAAATAAATAAATAAAATCTTTAAAAAAAAAAGGTCGTATTTCTTTTTTTTAAAAGATTTTATTTATTTCTTTATTTATTTATGAGAGAGAGAGAGAGAGAGAGAGATCACAAGTAGGCAGAGAGGCAGGCAGAGAGAGAGAGAGAGGGAAGCAGGCTCCCTGCCGAGCAGAGAGCCCGATGCGGGGCTCCATCCCAGGACCCCTGAGATCATGACCCAAGCCGAAGGCAGCGGACTGAGCCATCCAGCACCCGAAGCTGGTATTTCTGATCCCCACACTTAGCTAGGGTCTCCTTGCTTGATTCCCTGGAAACCGGGGTTCTCATGGAGAAGTTTTTGGGGTTAAGAGTGAGGAGACAGTGTCCCTCAGATGTCCACCTGATCAAGGTCTCTGTGACTGTCACCCTTGGCATTTGGGGTTTCCATGAGGATTTGGGAGTCTCCCATCACCTATCCATGTGATGCCCTGTTTATCTCTCCCCTCTTCTACCTCCACTCTGGGCCCCAACTCATCCTTGCGCCCCTATCCCTGCATCAGTCTCCTCCCTGGCTTCTAGACTGAGACCCTCTCTCTTATCTACTCTCCCACTGGGCAGCCAGGAGGATCTTCTTTATTATTTTTTTCCAGGGGGATTGTCTTAAAGCCAAAATGTGAGTTTCTCTTCCATATCTAGATTCTTCCATGGCTCCCCACTATGCTCAAGGTAAAATCGGCTCTTCACAATGAATATTTAAGGTCCCTCACATCTAGTCCCAAAAGACAATTTTGTTTCTGGCTTCTCTCCTCTCCCTATTCCTCCCTGAACTCTAGTCCTCTTAATCCCCCAATGGCAGGTCTGGGAAGGCTTTGAAACTAGCCCCTCAGCCTGTCTCCTACCTTCCTGTCAAGGCTGTTCTGGCAGAGTTGTTGAGAAGCCTGGGATGTCCTAATAACATGGTGGCTAAGAGACCAGACTGGGGATTCTGGAGTCAACCTAAATGGTCAGCAGTAGGAGGCTGATCTACTAAATTATGGCTCTCAACCAGAACACAGGATTTACAGTAAATACATAGGATAAAGGAACACATTAGATGACATCACATGAGTATAATTGGGCAAATACAGCATGTGGGGCATTCTACAAGACACCTGTTCTGGGATTGTTTTGGAAAGTCAATATTGTTTGTTTTTTTAAATCATGGGGTGCCTGGGAGACTCAGTTGATTGAGCCTCCAACTCTTGGTTTTGGCTCAGGTCATGATCTCAGGGTCATGAGATCCAGGCCTGTGTTGGGTTCTGTGCTCAGCAGGAAGTCTGCTTGAGATTCTCCCTCTCCCTTTGCCCCCCCCCCACTTGCACAGTCTCAAGTAGATAAATAAATCTCTAAAAAATATCATGGAATACCCAGGACCCTGAGATCATGACCTAAGCTAAAGGCAGACCCTTAACAACTGAACCACCCAGGCACCCTGTTCTTAGTCTTTTTTTTTTAAGATTTTATTTCTTTATTTGACAGAAAGAGAGATCACAAGTAGGCAGAGAGGCAGGCCGAGAGAGAGGAGGGGAAGCAGGCTCCCTGCTGAGCAGAGAACCTGGTGCAGGGCTTGATCTCAGGACCTTGAGATCATGACCTGAGCCGAAGGCAGAGGCTTTAACCAACTGAGCCACCCAGGCCCCCCGTCCCTGTTCTTATTCTTAAGACATGTATGCCAAGATGCCACAAGTTCTATAACTTATTTTTAAATGATATGGGGGCACATGTTCATATTAAGAAATAGGGAAAGAGGAGAGAAAAAGCAAAGATGGCAAGGTTGTTGGATCTAGGTGGAAGGAATATAAGGGGTCTGTGGTCATTCTTTGAATTGTGTTTGCAAATTTTTATGCTAAGTGTCAGAGAAAATGGAATCACCAATGATGAGAGTCCATACAAGAGAAAAATCTCCAAGTGTTAAAAATGAGACAGATCAGTAAACCATGGAGAAAATTAACAAAGCCCAAGTTGGTTGTTTGAAAAGATGAACGAGATTGATAAAATCCCTAGCTAGACAGATGAAGAGAAAAAGAGAACAGAAATGACCAATATCAAGAGTGAAAGAGGGGTTATCTCTACAAATTCTGTAGTTAGGTTTGACAATTTAGATGAAGTGATGATTCCTTGAAAAACACAAGGAATGAAAGCTTGTGAAATAGAACATATGAAGAGCCCTGTATTTACTAAAGAAAGTGAATTCATTATTTAAAAACTTCCCGCAAAATAAATAAAATCTTAAGAAAGAAGCAAACTTCCCACAAAGACAACTGGCACAAATGGCTTTACTGGTAGATTCTGTCAACGATTAAAGGCAGAAACAACACAGAACTTTTCAAATTTGAGACGGAGCTGTATGTGCTGAGATGGGAATAATCTTTCAAAATACATGAATGGAAAAAATCAATGTGCAAAGGAACGAATAGTATTTCCTCTTTACATAATAAATAAAGGAAAAATAAATAAATAAAGGAGACATATAGGTGCATATTCTGTCTTTGCAAGGATAGCCCACTGCCTTACAGGGAGGAAACTGAGGGGCTGAAATTCAGGAATGGGAGAAAGACTAGTTTTTCACTCTGCCCCCTTTTCTATCGTTTTAATTTTTAAATATGAACTGTACAAGGAACTAAAAAAAAACAGCATAAAGACCTTTTTTTTTTTTTAGCTCAAGCTTTGCTGGATTTATAGTCTGACTCTAGTCAAATGTTCTGTGAATCGGGTACTGATAAAAGATGAGGAAGAGGCTGCATGGCTAAAATCTTGAACCTGGTGTCTAGGGGCAAGGTCATTAACTCCACACTTAGCCACCCACTGGCTGTGTGCTTTCAGGTAGATAGCTCTACCTCTCTGAGCCTCTGCTTTCAACACTTGTGAATTAGGGGTTATACAGTGAAGGATTAATTTTGCCCAGTTCCTGGGAGGTAACTTCTTGGAATATCTTGCTTGGTAAGAGTGGTGTTTTTTTTTTAAATATTTTATTTATTTATTTGACAGACAGAGATCACAAGTAGGCAGAGAGGCAGGCAGAGAGAGAGGCGGAAGCAGGATCCCTGCTGAGCAGAGAGCCCGATGTGGGGCTCGACCCCAGGACTCTGGGATCATGACCTGAGATGAAAGCAGAGGATTTAACCCACTGAGCCACCCAGGCGCCCCGGTAAGAGTGTTTTTGATTACCTGGGACATGCGGTGTCAGCTTGACCTCTGGAGGAGCTGGACACCAATATCAGTCATATCAGAGGACAGCTGGGACTATGTGACTGACACCCCAGTAGAAAGCCTGGACACCAGGGCTCATGTGAGGGCCACTGGCTGGAGTCCTCTGGGTGCGGAAGTGTTGAGCGCTCTTTTCTCAGTGGCCCTGGGAGAGAACAACTAGAAGTTGGTGCCCGGGGCCACCTGGATCTCATGGGCCTCTTCCTTTTGCTTTTTTAAATCTATATCCTTTCACTGAGGTAAACCATGACTGTGAATAAAACAGCTCTTCTGAGTTCTGGGGGTCCTTCTAGTGAATTACTGAGCCTGAGGTGGTTTTGGGGATTCCCAACCCCAGGAGTGATGAACAGTGTATACCTCACCGGGAGCACAGACACTAGGGAGACTGTGCACACACAGTACTTACCGGTACTTACTGAGCTTATATCGTGGGTCAGGCTGTGTGAGCTCGTGAACTCACCAGACCCCCTCATAGCAGCCCCAGGAGACTGATACTATGATTCGTGTTTCCTTTTTGTTTTATTGTGAAATGTACACTCAGGACTATAAAATGTAGGTGTAGGGCATGAAAAAAGTCACCTGGGTGACTCAGTTGGTTAAGTGTCTGCCTTTGGTTCAGGTCATGATCCCAGGGTCCCGGGATCGAGCCCCCACATTGGGGGTGGGGGGATTCCCTGCTCAGTGCGAGTCTGCCTCTCCCTGTGCCCCTCCCCTCCACGTGTGCTCCCCCTCTCTCCCCCACCCTCTCTCTCTCAAATAAATAAATCAAATCTTTAAAAAAAAACTTAGAATGGGAACAACTGTGAGCCATCAGGTTAAGAAAAAGGGACAGGGAAGCTCCCAAGAGCCCCAACCCAGTTACAGATCCCCCCATCACCACTTCTCTGACTTTTGAAGTCGTCTTTTTTTGTCTTGCCTGTATGGTTTGCCCACCCACGTGCATATTCCTAACCCTACTGTTCTTTCATTTTCCCTGCTTTCAGGTGTACTGAACGGACTAATGCAGCATGTCCTGTTCGGTTGTGAGATTTAAGCATGGGGTTGGACGCATCAGAAGTCTGTTCCTTTTTAACTGCTGTATAGTATTCCACACAGTATGCCATTGTAGACCAGGGTATATCTCTACTTGTTCTCCGGTTGATGGAAATTTGGGTGGTTTGTGGCCATTGAAAACAGTTGCAAACAGCTGTGAACATTCCTCCCTGTACCTGTTTCCCTATGGCCACGACCTGGTTCTCTAAGATGTATGCTCAGCCTGAAACAACTGGGTTACAGGCTATGTGCATTTTCAAATTGATTCAGTAACATTGCCATCTTTCCCATCCAAAGATGTAGTAATTTCAATAAGCGAGATTGAGTAACTTTCCCAAGATCACAAAACCAAATCGCCTTGAACCCGGAGACCCTTGTTCCAGAGCCCCTGCTCTCCCTTAGTACCCACTGGCACACTGTGGGCATCTAACAGTCGTGAGCTGTTCTGCTGAGGGTTGTTGGGGGCTATTTTGGGGGCTTTCCATTCCTGTCCCCGTTATTCTGAACTCTGTCCCCATCAGTTAATAATTAACTGCCCCCCCAGGAGCCTATGATCCTAAAAGATTCGCCTTGTCCTGCCTACTGCCTCGTTAATCAGTCACTGCCCCTGTCTGGGCAACGGGCACTCCGTAGACCTGCCCCCAAAGCCCCTTTACTTGCTCTAGAAGCGGCTAGGAATTTGTGATGCTTCGGACCTGTCGTGTGCTCTGTTCCCAAGCTGGACCCTCCACTGGGGGCTGGAAGCCCTTGAATTTTGATGGAGGGGCTTTTCACCTCAAAGGCACAGGAGAACTGACACGAGCTTTGCTGGTGCTGCGGCTGTGTGCCTGGCCCCCTCTGGTCACACATGGCCTGGCGGTGAGCAGGGACCCTGGAGACTGGCCTCGGGCAACCCCGGGCTGGGCTCTGAGCTGTTGCTCTCTGTCACTCCAGCTCCAGGCCTGGTCTCGGCGACTCCTGGGCTCCCGGCTCTCGGGCGCCCTTCTCCGAGCGTCTATCTACGGCCAGTTTGTGGCTGGTGAGACAGCAGACGAGGTGAGGGGTTGTGTCCAACAGCTCCAGGCCCTAGGCCTCCGGCCCCTGCTGGCAGTACCCACTGAAGAGGAGCCAGACTCAGCTGTCAAGATGGGGTGAGGAGGGGCCAGGCCCGGGGAGGCAGGGAGGCTGGCAGGAAGGGGATTGGTGGGCTCCCAAAGCTAATGCCCGCTGGCTGGGGCAGTGAGGCCTGGTATGAAGGGAACTTCAGTGCTATGCTTCGGTGTGTGGACCTGTCACGTGGCCTCCTGGAGACCCCTGGCTCGACTGGGAACATCCTCATGCAGCTGAAGGTGACGGCGCTGACCAGCGCTCGGCTCTGTGTAAGGGACGGGCAAGATGGGGGCGGGAGGGTAGGACTGCCGACCAGCTCACCCTTACCACTTCACCCACCGCCCCATTCCAGAAGGAGCTAACCTCCTGGATCAGAAAACCAGGGGCTTCCTTGGAGCTGAGCCCCGAGAGGCTGGCAGAAGCCATGGACTCCGGGCGGGTAAGGATCTCCGGCTGGGAGAGAATGGATGGCTGGTGGGGAATGTGAGCAGAGTTCTCTGTACTTGGGTACAGCAGGCACCTGCTTGCAAGTGGGATGTTCCAACTGTGTAACGACTGCTACTCCCCAGGCTTGGAACAATCGGAAATAAATGTGGCTGGAGCCCTGGGATGTGGTTGGAATGGATGGAATATGGTTCCCATATTCCCAGGCGAGGGCCTGGAGGCTGGGAACCCTCAGAGGAGGGAGTAAGACAGTTAGCTCTTTACCAACTAGAAGAAAGTGATCAGTATTTGGTCAATCAACTGGAAGTTATGATTAGGCCAGTGGGGTTTTGGTTTGGTCATTCATTCATTCGTTCATTCGTTTCTTTTTATTTCCATGTACTATTCCAACCCTCCCTCCTGGCCATTGGCATCCCTAATACAAAAACCTGGTTCTCCTTTTCCGTCTCTGCTAGCTCATTCTCCATCCTTGTTAGGTTCTTCTCTGCCTGTCTCTTCAATATGGCAGTTCCCCAAGTTTAGGTCCTGGCTCCCGCCTCCTCACTCCTTACTCCCCTTGATGGGGCCTTCTTACACATGCTGCAGCCTCAGTTTCCCCACTGGGTACTCATGAAGCCCATGTTTGTCTCCCTTTCCCCTGAGCCCCTGGACATCCTCCAGACCCTCACACCTACCAGATCCCACCCTGGCTTCAGTGTCTCCCTAAAGCTGTTCCCCTTCCTGCCCCCATTTCAGAGACAGCCCTCCCAACCCCTGTGTCAGTCCCTATCTCAGACAGAAGTGAAGATTGGGTGAGTTAAATATTTGGTGAGGTACCCGAAATAGCACCAGCACCGAGTAGGCCTTCTCTGAGGGTGGCCGTCGTATGTAGGAAATCTCACCAGTTACTGACTCCCCAGGACCCCCCCAAGACTCTGCCCCCAGCCAGGGGGAGACAATCCTCCGGAAAAAAAAATCTTTTTTAAAAAGATTTTATTTATTTATTTGACACACAGAGATCACAAGTAGGCAGAGAGACAGGCAGAGAGAGAGAGAGGGGGAAAGCAGACTCCCCGCTGAGCAGAAAGCCTGATGCGGGGCTCGATCCCAGGACCCTGAGATCATGACATGAGCTGAAGGCAGAGGCTTAACCCACTGAGCCACCCAGGCACCCCAATAAATAAAATATTTTAAAAAGATAGTATCTATATGATACAGCTTCATTTCCTACATCTAACAATTTCTAAACGTGTCTCCCTTCTGGGTGGCGGGGGAGGGGAGACAGGGGCCCCGGAAAGATTCAGTCACCTACGAACCATTCTCACCTCCCCCGCCGCTCCCCCAGGATCTCCAGGTCTCCTGCCTCAGCGCTGAGCAAAACCGGCATCTCCAGGCCTCTCTGAGCCGCCTGCATCGGGTGGTCCAGGTAACCCCGGCTGTGGCCTGTCCCCACGCGCGTGCCAGGCACCGCAAGGCCTGACTGCGGTCCCTCCCACCTGCAGCACGCCCGGGCCCAGCACGTGAGGCTCCTGGTGGACGCTGAGTACACCTTCCTGAACCCAGCTCTCTCTCTGCTGGTGGATGCCCTGGCCAGGCGCTGGAACAGCCCTGGGGAAGGCGGGCCCTGGGTGTGGAACACTTACCAGGCCTATCTCAAGGTGTGTGGTGCATGGTGGGGGCCCGTGGGCTGGAGTTCCGGGGCCCTGACCCGAAGCTGCCGGGGTGCCCCGCCAGGACACACACGAGCGGCTGAGGCAGGCCGCGGAGGCCGCTGACAGGGCTGGCCTGGCCTTCGGAGTCAAGTTGGTACGAGGGGCATATCTGGACAAGGAGAGACAGGTGGCTCGGCACCAAGGGACAGAAGACCCCACTCAGCCAGACTATGAGGCTACCAATCGGAGGTAGGACTGGGCCAGACAGGCCTCAGAGATAAATAATAACATCTAACCTTTCATCCCAGCACACTGTCCATGATGCAGCCTATGTATGTCCCCATATCACTTCCTCTCTCTGGTCCAGGACATTGCCACTTCCCACTTCCTCTTTGGGCTCCCTGCTCCTTCCTTTGTCCACCACCACAGTCTGTACCCCACAGGCAGCCAGAGGGCGCCTGTTAATATCTAAATCAAATCCCATCCCTCCTCAGTTCAGAACCATTGCTTCCACTGTACCTCAATAACCCCCAAATCCTTACAGCAGCCCCCAGGCCCTGCATGACCTGGTCTTGTCACCTCAACTTCTCTTCTGCCCACTCTGTTCCTCCACACTGGCCTCCTTGATGATCCCCAGGGCCTTTGCACTTCCTGTTCCCACTGTTTAGAACGTTCTCCCTCCAGACAGCTGCTTGCTTCAATCCCTCACCAACTTGGGTCTCTACTTTTTGGGAACTCCTTGGGGAGCTTTCCCTGCCCTCCCTATCAAAAACGAGAACTCCCACACCTGCCCTCTTCCTGAATTTGCTTTCCCTCCTAGCATCTGAGATTCTACACACTTTCGTAGTCAATGGCACATTGTCTGTCTCTCCCTTGAGAGTGTGGGTCCAGGAGGGCAGGGGTTTCTGATTTGTTCATTGTTGAGCATCCAGTGTTTAGAATTGTGCCTGCTGTGTGACAGGTGCTTGGAACACATCTGTTGAATACATAAACAACCCCCAAGTGGTAGGTACTATTATCATAACTGCCCCCCCAACACCCATCTCACAGAGGATGGAACCCAGGCGAGAAGAGGAAGAATCACTTTCCCAAGGTCACATAGCTAGTAAGTGGCAGGACCAAGTTCTGAACTGAGCAGACTGACTCTAGAACCTGCATTCTTACCCACCTCAAATCACCCTGTGCTGGGAGCAAAACAAGGATGAGTTCCTTGGGTCCCCATCCCATGACCCTGGGAAGGAGGAAACTGTTCCTTTACCACATACTTTCTGATCACCTGATTTAGATCAGGACCTGGGCTGGACCCTGGACCTGGTCCCATTCCCAACTAAGGTGGTCCCCAGGCCCAGTCCTCGTAGAGCTTAAAAATCTACCTCCATTTCCCGCTGGATTCAGGAGAGGTTTGTAGAGCCGCAGGGACTGACCCAAGTTCACAGGGCAAGGGGCCACGCCATGGCTGGAAGCTAGGCTCACACCCGAGGCCCCGGAGGGCTCCTACATACGGTTGTGCCCCACAGGCTTAATCGCATCTGATTATTTCTTACTAAGTTATAATTCACATACCATAAGATTCACCATTTCAAAGTGTACCATTCGAGGATTTTTAACATATTCACAAGGTTTTGCAACCATCACCACTAATTCCAGAACATTTCATCACCATGTCCATTAGCAGTCACTCTCCATTTGCTTTCCCTCAGGCCCTGGAAGCTTCTAATCCATTTTGCGTCCTTATGGATTTGCCTCTCCTGGATATTTCATACCAATGGAGTCATATGTATGGTCATCACGTGTGGCCTTTGGTGTCTGGCCTGTTCCACTCGGTGTAACGTTTTCAGGGTTCAACCACATTGTCGCATTAATCAGTACTTCATTCCCTCTTATGTCTAAAATAATATCCCACTGTATGGACATACCACACCTTGTCCTTAGGGTGGCACTCGGCTGGCAGTAGCTGGGAAAGCATTTGCCAGTCAGTTTGCCTTTCTGTATCAGAGCCCCAGAGTGCCCTCACCCTTCTTTGGTGCCCGGCACTCCACGAGCCTTCGTGCGCCGTCATTCCTTTGAGCCGGGCCCCGCTGGCCGTTACATTACTGCTGCTCATGTTCTGTGGTCAACACTGCTGTGAATGACCTTAGGTAAATGTCGTCTCATGAATGGGATGTCGCCCTTTGCTCTGAGACGGTCACCAAGCCAAGGGCTTTATGACACCCTCATCTTACTCCATCCTCAACAGGGCTGTGAGGTGAACGTGAATTGTTACAAGAGAGGAAACAGGCTCAGAGAAGGGCTATCCCCTGCACCTGGTGCAGGGGAAATGGGGGTTCCCTCTGACCCCAGAGTACTTGCCCTTAAGCACCCCAACTCCCAAGGAGAGGAATCCTGATTCCCCAGGGCCTGACCTTTAACTACCAGGAGCCATAAGCTGAACAGAGTGTCTCCCTTCAGTTACAGCCGCTGTCTGGAGCTGATGCTGACCCATGTGTCCCACCGTGGCCCCATGTGCCACCTCATGGTGGCTTCCCACAATGAAGAATCTGTTCGCCAGGCAACCAAGCGGTACATAGAGGGATGGGAAATAGGTCCCCACAAGGAGGACCCCTCGATTCCTCTCCCTTGCTCACATGCCAGGGACGGGCAGAGGGTGGTGGACATGGAATAGGGGTAGGGATGGTGTGAAGGGCCAGTAGGTTCACAGGGATGCAGGGGAGGCTATTAAAATATTTAATCTCCTGTAAGCCCCAGCTAAACAAGGCATTGCTCCTTATTTGCTGGGGCACAGGGAGGTCTGTGGGTTCCAGGGAAGGAGCTGGGACTCACTGGGGAGCTTTCACGGGCTTGAGAGTAGTGGTTATTTATCACTGAGTTTGGAAGTACTTCAAGATTTTAATAACTGGAACAGCCTTATGAGTGCATAATGGATGACTGTCAGCTCTGGATCCAGCCACTGTGTGGATTGATGATGTGGCCTTCTCTATAGCATGTGGGAGCTGGGCATTCCTCTGGACGGGCCTGTCTGTTTTGGACAACTTCTAGGGATGTGTGACCACGTTTCCTTGGCACTGGGTATGTGGATGGCCCATTCTCCTCATTCCCCAACACCATGCCCCACCTAGCCCTGGGCCTCATCCCCTCCCAGCCAGATCCCTTCTCCCACTCCCAACCAGCGCCTGCCCAGGCTCCCCTCCAGAGCCTGCAGCTGGCCAGCCACCCCACTCTTTCTGATAGATCTGTTGCTCCTATATCTGAAGGCCTTGCTTGCCTGTTTCTAAGCCTGCTGTCTCTTGCTTTTGCTGGTTTTTGATCATGGTGTTTTGTTTCCTATGTGCTATGTTATCTTGATTGTGTCTCCCCAGGGTCTAAGACCAGAAGAGTTATGTTTTCTTCTGCCAGGTGCTAAGGGGTACAGAACCACTTTACCTTAAATTCAGAGCTTGAGGTTCCCAGAAGCATCTCCATGATGCAAGTTTGAGCTACAACTATGTGAGGCTAATCCGTGGCCTCGATCTCTCAGAGATGGGGTTTTGTTTTCTTTGCTCTACTTATGGTCAAGGCTACCATTCCCTGTGAGTTGGGGAAGGTGGGAGTGTTGATTTCTGGTTAACTATGACACTTAGGGTGCCGCTTACCTTGAGGAAATGCTCCTTTACAAGTCACCCTAGTCAGGCTCTGGGCCTCAATTTCTGTACCCCATCAACTCTATGAAGTCATCAAATTTTGCCTTCAGGGTGGAAGTGTTTCCTTGCGTCCTTCCTTTTTTGGGTTCTCATTTTCTCTTAATCCTTGGATTACTAAATTTCTTACTCTTTTGCCAGTATTTTAATAACTTTAGGAACATTTTCTAAATGTTTACTGGAGGATTTTAAGTTTTTTTTCATTGGGAATTTTGTCCAACTCACCTAGTCTGTCATGTTCTCAGAGATGAGAGCCTCTGTTCCAGGTGGGGCCTCTCCCCAAACATGAGTTCATATCCTGCCAACAATCTTCCTGCAGGGCAGGCCGGCTATGCGGTGTATAAGTCCATCCCTTATGGTTCCCTGGAGGAGGTGATCCCCTATCTGATTCGGAGGGCCCAGGAGAACCGGAGCGTGCTGCAGGGTGCCCGCAGGGAACAGAAGCTGCTCAGCCAAGAACTTCGGAGGAGAGTGCTGGGTCGGGGCCTGAGGGTACCCCACTAGCATCCCCAGGAGTCACGTGGTTAATAAAGATCCTGAGCTAGGGGCGCCTGGGTGGCTCAGTGGGTTAAGGCCTCTGTCTTCGGCTCAGGTCATGGTCCCAGGGTCCTGGGTTCGAGCCCCGCATGGGGCTCTCTGCTCAGAGGGGAGCCTGCTTCCCCCACTCCCTCTCTGCCTGCCTCTCTGCCTACTTGTGATCACTGTCTGTCAAATAAATAAATAAATCTTTAAAAAAAAACCCCGATCCTGAGCTATTGCCCTGCACTGAAGCTGCCTCCTTGGGGAAGGCCTATTCTCAACCACATTCAGTCCAAGCTAGCAGCTCTGCAGCTCAAGAGAGACCAGTAGCTGATCACAGAGCATAGCAAGGACATTGATCAAAAACTAACATGCCTCCCTCCAACCCTGAGGCGGCCTATCCTGCATTGGGCCTGGGATCAGCTCTACTCAGCCAGTCAATACCTCACAGGGGAACTTTCTTAACTCCAGTGGATGCCCAGATGACGAGAAGACACTGAGACACTGAAGCCAAGAGGCTGGGAGGGACAGAGCAAAGAGGCAAACCACTTTTTTATTTAATAAGCATTTACTGAGGCTCCTTCTGAGCTATGCTCTGAGGTAAACAATGCTGGGGAAACAGCAGTGACAAAGACAACTGCAGGCCCTGACTCACAGGCCTTGGTCCAGTAGGGGTAGAGAGACCTATCTTCAGACAGTGACAGCCTGGGGATCAGGGGAGACGCCCAGTGATCAAGAGGGCTCCCCAGAGAATTCACAAGGATAACCAAGGGAATACTGAGAAGAGCATTCAAAGGCAAGTGTGTGCATAGACAGAAGAGTGTGAGACAGACTGGGGAATGGGAAGATAGGGATGGAAGGGTAGGCAGGCCACATGATGCCATCTTTGATGCCAGGCTTCATTGGTTGGACTTTGTCCCGAGAGCCCTGGGGAGTCAGGAGGGTTTCAAGCAAGGGAGGGACAAAGTCAGGGTTGGCTTTAGTAAAAGTTCCCTGGCTACCTCGTAGTGAGTGTACCAGAGCGGGAGACGGGCTGGGAGCCCAAGGAAAGCTAGAGTAAGGAATCATCACAGGCCACTGGAGCATGGCAGGATGATAAAAACGGAGGAGGGGGCTGGTGGGAAGGACAGTCTGGAAGCTGAGTGGATGCACCATCCGGCCAAGAGGCTAGATGGGAGGGAGACACTGAAGGGCGAGACCCAGGGCCCTGGCTTGAAGGTGGGGGGGAGACTCTGAGATGGTCATCGGGGAGGAAATGCAGTTTTGGGGAGATACTACAAGTGTGGGACCCAGTGGATGGTACGGTCTCAAAGGATTTCCAGGGAGCGGTGTGCAGGACACTGTGGGGCCCCACGTTTGGTGGTGGTGGGGTCCGTGGTGGTGGGGAGAAGCCTGGAAGGAAGACAGCCAAGGACAGGGATCAGGAAGGGCCCACCACCTCAAACAAGTACTGGGGCAGGCGGAAGAAGGGGGTAACATGTACGGCACTGCTGATAGCTCTGGGGTGGATATCGCTTCCTCTTCTTTCGCATCACGTCAGGGCTGTGGGGGCGTCTCTCAGAGGAGGGGGCTACTGCGCAAGCGCAAGCCACCAAAGCACATGCGCCCCTGGTTCCCGCTCCGACGCCAGCACCCGCGTGCCTGGGTCACGTGGCAGGCACGTGGTAAGCACTGCGGGAGCGCAACGGTAGGTGCCGAGAGCCGTGGGCTGGAGCCTAAACTCCAGAATCTTCCTAGAGCTTACTGGGCCCTCAGACTAGACCCCGCTGCCAGACCTCCGCCTTCCCTCATACTCCTCCCTCCTTCCCACGCCTGGTGGCCCGCAGAACCTACCCGTTATCAGACTCCGGGTCCCAGCCCACAGGCATAGCCCTCAGGTCCCCTTCCTCAGTCGTCTCCCATAGCCCACAGACCCCACCCCAGCACCCAGAGGCTTCCCTCAACTTCAGTCCATGTCCGCAACCCTCAGACCCTCTCCCAGCCCAAAGAGCCTGCCTCAGCGCCTTAGCCCCTGCCCTGACTGTCCTCTCTTCCACCCCCTCGCCTAGCTTGGAGACCCTACCCCTTCTCAGGCCAAGCCCTCAGGCTCCTCTTCACCAGACCCTTTTCCTAAACCACTAGTGTCCTTTCCAGAGCTCAGGTCCTGTCCCTGAAGCCCTTACACCCCCTCCCCCAGAGAGAATGCCCAGCCCCCAGACTCCCTTAGACCCTAGACCTGCTGGTCTGGTCGTTAGCTCTCCCTGTCCGACCACTCTCCCCATTCAAACACCTAACAGCAGAGCAGACTCCTCCTGAGTCTCCTCCCTTTCTCGCATGGCCCTCTAGGACTCCCAGCCGGCTCTGTATTTATTGCCCCCAGGAGGTCCTATTTTACTTCCTCCTCCCTCATGAGACACCCCTAGGTGATCTCTGCCCAGGAGCTGAGGGAGGAGGCCGGAGCCCACAGATGCCCTCCCTGCGCTCTCGCTTCCCCATGGAGCTGGGCTCTGTTAGGGATCCAGAAGCCCAGCTGGGACGACTGCATCGCCTGGCTGTGGCTGGGGGCCCAGGATGGGGCCTCACGCGGCTCCTGCGGAGAGGTGAGGGTTCTTTTGGCTTCTGCAGCTACCTGTGGGGTCCAGCTCAAGAGGCTGTGTGAAAGGCGGACCTTCAGTGGGCCAGTCACCAGCTGTGTACCAAGCACCTACTGTGCGCCAGCCTCTGATGTCCATGATGGGGATTTAGGGACAACCTTCTGGGTCATTGTGAATGAAATCTATCATGAGAATTTGAGAAAGCGGTGAGGATGAAGTAGATACACCAAAAAGGGTGGCTTTATGAGAGCCAGTCATGCAACCCCCCCACCCCCCACCCCAGGGTGAAATAGCCAATGCAAAGACCTTGAAGTCAAAACAAATTGTTAGCTAGCAGGGGAGGGGAGGGGGACTCAGGGAGAGGGCGGAAGCTAAGAGGCACCAGCCACAGACAGGAAAGGGCCTCTGAAGTAGTGGGTGAATTCTGTTATATTAATGGGAAGCCATTGGAGTTGTAGGGAGGAAATGAACATCTAATTTACAATTTCCACTTTTCATTGATTTTTGTAAATCGATTGTGTTTCTGGCCACTTTCTGAACTTAATAGTTGAAATTTTTGATTCCTTTACAGTTTTTGTTACCCACAGATGGTTGACAGTTTGGTCTCAGCCCTTTAAACTTTAATCCTTTTTTTTCCCCCCGTTAAGGTGTTGGCCCCAAACCTTATTGTCAATAGATATCTCTTTCCTTGTTTTTGTTTTTTTTTAATTTATTTATTTGTCAGAGAGAGAGGGAGGGAGAGAGAGCGAGCACAGGCAGGCAGAGTGGCAGGCAGAGGCAGAGGGAGAAGCAGGCTCCCTGCCGAGCAAGGAGCCCGATGTGGGACTCGATCCCAGGACGCTGGGATCATGACCTGAGCCGAAGGCAGCCGCTTAACCAACTATCCACCCAGGCGTCCCATCCTTGTTTTGATATTAAAGAGAATTAATCTGTATTCCTGCATTAAGTATTGTGGGTGCTCTGGGGTTTTGGTATATAATTTTTATAAAGTGAAGATGTTCCCATTTATTCTTAGTTTTTTGAGGTATTTGCTCCACCCCGTCATAAGTAAGTGTTGAATTTTATTTTTATTTAATTTAGTGATTCATCATTTACATATATCACCCAGTGCTCATCATAACAAGTGCGCTCCTTACTACCCATCGCCCATTTAGCTCATCCCCCCCCCCCAACCTCCCTCCATCAACCCTCAGTTTGTTCTCTGTCATTAAGAGTCTCTTATGGAAATTTTGAATTTTATCAGTTGCTTTTTCTGTATCTACTGAGTCAAGTGTGATTTTTTTGTTACTTCATGAATGTGTTTTCTGTATTGATTGATTTTCTTATGTTGAATCATCCTTGATTTCTGGGAATACATCAATTGGATAATCCCTTTTACTTTATTTTAGGGGGTTAGCATATATGAGCATAAATGGAATTGAAATACGATTTTATTTTTGGTTCTGGAAACTTATGTGGCTTTGGAATTAAGGTCATTCTAGCTTCATAAAAGGAGCCTTGCTCTCCCTCTCCCTCTCTTTCTTTTTTGGAACAACTTGTATAAGATTATACATGAAATGATTACCATTGTAATGATTATCTATATCATGCGTGATTTGTGTTTTAAGAAGACCCTTCTTCAGGGCAAGACAAATGCAGAAAATCAGTTAGAATGCCTTTACAAAAGACAGTGGGCTACTGGCTAAAATAGAAGGCAGTAAATGTGACATTCAGATGTTCTTAAAGGACCACCTTTGGAGGGATTTTGTGACAGTAACTAAGCTGGCTTGAGCTAAGTGCTTGATTGATTTTAGCCATATCTGCCTAGGACATAGGACTGCAATGACAAAGACACTGTGCATTTGCCCTCAGTAGGGAGAGGGGCAAGGGCCTCAAGGAAGAAGAGTTCAGGATAATGGGTGTGGAGAGGAGGGGTGAGGAGACTCTGAGCAGGATGGTGGGGGAGGGGGTTGGCATAAGTGCAGTGCAGAGGAGGTTGCTTCTTGGATCCAGCTCTTAGAAGCAGGACTCAAAAATAAACTTGAGAGATTTCCTGAGAAAATCCAAGAATTTGCTTTTCTTTTTCTTTTTCTTTAAGATTTTATTTATTTATCCGATAGAGACAGAGCGAGAGAGGGAACACAAGCAGGGGGAGTGGGAGAGGGAGAAGCAGGCTTCCCACTGAGCAAGGAGCCTGAGGTGGGGCTTAATCCCAGAACCCTGGGATCATGACCTGAGCTGAAGGCAGAGGCCTAATGACTGAGCCACCCAGGTGCCCCAAGAGTTTGGATGCTGGCCACATGGGACCCGTACATGCACTGCAGTAGAGCTGAGTGGAGGCTGCCTGGATGGTGCACGAGGCTCCTGTCAGCCAAGGTTCTGAGAAGTCCACGTCCCCCTGGCCCCTGGGGACCTTTGTGTGATTTTTGACACTTCTAGGGTGGCAGATGGGTGTCAGCATAGCAGGTGGTTGTCACCCCTTGTTGTGACTCTGTGGGCTCATTAACGGTGAGCACCTTGTTGAGACAGATCCTGAGCAGAGTCCCCTGTGGTTGGAGGGTGGGGTTTCCAGGGTATACAGAGAACCTGGAGTCGAGGCTCACCCAGGCAAGGAGGGACTGCAGGGACTGGGAATTGGCAGAGGTGTTGCATAGCGGCCCCCAGGACCTCTGCCTCTGGAGTAAAGGGCAGGGACAGTCCTAAGCCTTGTTGCCCCTCAGTTGTCCAGGTGGATGGTGAGAACTCTGCTGGGCAGACGGGGCTCTTCCTCTCGGCGCTGCTGGGCCACAGCTCTGCTGTGCAGCTCTTGCTGACCTTTGGTGCCAACCCCAACCAGTGAGTGGACCGATGGCGGTACCCCCACTGCTCCCCGGGGTCTGAGCCCCAGAGAGCCTGAGAGCCAGGCTCTCCTCCCCAGAGACCACTCCCTCATGACACCCTTCCATCCTGATGACCCTTCTGGCCCCAGTGATCTCCCCCTTGTTCTCTGGATTAACCCAGAGAACTTGTCCTCCAGGGACTACTTGTCCTCCAGGGACTACTCCCATTCTCCTGCTACCTGCCATGCTCACAGTAAAGACCCCACCCTGCCCCCAAGTGACCCTCCTGTCCCGATATCCACCTCCTATGTTCACCGTGACTCCTCTCATCCCTCAGTGCTCCCATCCTGCCACCTCTTGTCCCTTTTCTGCCTCTTTCCTAATGCATTTCTGTCCTTGTTGTTCCACTGCAGCCGCTGCCTCGATGGCAGCACACCTGTGCACGCAGGCGCCTTCTCAGGCCGCAGCCTGGTGATGCTGCACCTGCTGCAGGCAGGGGGTGACCTGCGTCTGCATGACCAGCAGGGTCGCACGCCTTGGGACTGGGCCGAGCAGGGTGGTGCCAAGCAGAGCTGGGAGGTGAGCAGTGGCCCAGGTGGGGTGGGAGCGTATAGAGCCGGCACCCCCATCTGTTTCACTGCACACATCTCCCGTCCAGGTGCTGGAGCTATTAGAGCTGTGCCGAGCCCACATGTCGGCACTAGTGCATGACAGTGAGTTGGCGGCCAGTGCATCCCTGGGCCAGTTGCAGGCTGGCTGTAAACACAGCCTGTGTGGCTCCCTGTCCTTGCCGTGGTGGGAGTGTTCAGACAGGTAACCACCTATATCCTAAAGCCCACTAACCCACTGACCCCAGCTGCCCTAGACTTACCCCTGGACTTTCCTTTGCCCCAGGACACCGAGACGAGAGCACATCAGAAGACCCCCCCGAATTCCAACCTTGGGGTTTGGCCAGGTAAGCAGGAGAGGTTGGGGGAGCAGGGAGCACCCCTGTCTGCTTTGTGCCTCATAGTCCCACTCCCCATTCCCAGCTGAGCTGCCTGAGGCCACTGGGGCTGGTGACAGGCATACCCCTCGCGGACCCCAAGGAGCTGCTGCCAGCCCAGGGCGAGCCCGACCGCACCTACGAGAGCAGCTCCCACACCCTCATGGCCAAGTGAGAGCCCCTCCCACACCCCCGCCTGGCTGTCAGCAGAGTCTGGGAGGTGTCCAGCTCTCCTCCTTCCCTCATGGGAAGACCCTCATTTCAGATCTGTGCTCTTTCCCCCTTTGGCATTCTCTAGTCTCCTGTGGAGGGGCCACCCCGTGACAGCTCGGAAGCTGAAGGCACCTGGAGCTCAGCCGGATGTGCTATTGGCTGACCTTCAGCACTGCAGGTACACCACCCCCAGCCTTGCCCCCAGGATGGCCAGTCCCCCAGACCTGTCTCCGGTCTGCCCTCCAGACTCAGGTGTCTCATAAACAGGAGGCTAGAGAGTGTGGCAGCGGCCACGGTTCCGGTATTCACTTCTGGGCCAGCACCTGGCATGGAACCCTCCTACTGGAGTGACCACCCCCCACCCTCCTGCTGTAAAGTGGGTCCCAGGGCTGTGTGCTATGTATTCCAGGCCACAGAGAGGTGGCTGGGTGTAGGCAGAGGTACCCCAGATGGGGTGTGAACTGGGTGCTGGCCCTGCGAGCCAGGTCTCAGTTTCTCCTCTGTCTGGTGGCTGATGCAGATGATCAACCCCTGGCATGTGCTGATCTGTGCCAAGGAGCAGCCCCCACCAGCAGGTCAGGGCCCCCTTGTGAGTGGCCTGCTCTCCTCCCGCCCAGCACCCTGCACCACCCTAACCTGTTGCTGCTGATGGCACTGAGCCCCTCTGCCGACCTGTCGGGGCTGTGCCTCCTCTTCGAACCTGTGTGGCTGGGCTCCCTGCACGTGGTGCTGCACCCACGTGGGCCGAGTCCAGGAGGACCCCGCGCTGTGCCCGGGCTGCTGCCCGGCCACCTGCTGCTGCAGGTGCTGGAGGCGCTGCTGTTCCTGCAGGCCCGCTGGCACGCCCACGGTGGCCTTAGCTCTCACGCCGTGCAGCTGGTACGGCCAGGCCTGGCCAAAGTGAGCAGCCTGGAGCACGGGCGGCCCCTGCACCAATGCTGGCTGCAGCCCAGGTGAGCGCCCACCTCCCCGCCTGCCCCATATCCCTGTCCCGTGGCCGCTGGCTCACCAGGCCCCTCGGCCTCCACAGGCCACAGCAGGGCTACTCCCGGGGAGGCTCAGGCCCAGGGCTGCCCCCGCCTCCTGAACTGTACCCATGGCTGCCACTTGAGCTCATCTGCGGTGACACGCCTGCTGCCACCTCAGATCTCTACAGCTTCTGCATCCTGGCCCAGGAGGTGTTCACCGGTCAGTGAGTGATCCTACACCCTGGCCCCACTGAGGTCGTCCTCCGGGTCAGGTTCCCCAATCATGCTTCCTCACAGGACAGCTGCCCTGGGCTGGAAGGAAGGGGCCTGAGGTGAAGGCTAAATTGGAGGCAGGTGAGAGCCCGGCCCTGGATCCTCTGGTGCCAGCCCCCTACCAGGCCCTGGTTCAGGCTGGGCTGGGCCTGGGGCCCGCTGACCGCTGGGGCAGCCTGCAGAACACTCGCTACCTGCTGCAGGAGGCCATGGCCCAGGTATGGGATACGCTGGCCGGCTGGGGGGTGGCTGTGGAACCGTAGGCAGGACCCACGTCACACACACAGCCGCCTTTCCCCAGGACTCTGCTCCTGAGGTGAGCTCCCGGACGCACTGGACCACACGGTGCCCTGCATCTCAGGATTTCCTACCAGGTTAGAGGGCACTGAGTGGGTGGTGGCTGGTGCTGAGCTCAGTTCTGCTCCCCCCATTCCAACCAACTGATCTGTCCCCCCAGACACACTGTACTGTGAGGTGGCTCCCAGAACCAAGATTCCACCCAGGCCTGTGCCCTCTGTGATGTCCCTAGGCCTCTCCCCATGCCAGGTAGGAGCCAGGGCAGGGATGTGGAGGATGTGGGGAGCTGTGGGACACTGGGCAACCCATGCCAGCTCCTGCCATTGTCTCCACAGGCCCTAAAGACTCCCGAGGTCACAGGCTGCAGCAGAGTCCAGAGGGCCCCAGCCTGGGACTCAGGCAGCAGCTTGACTCTAGGCAGCAGCCCGAGTCCCACCTCCAGCCGCTACCCAGGCTCCAGCCCTGCAGCCCGGGTCAGCCTGCACCACTGCCTGGAGCCCAGCTCAACAGTATGGATCCCCCCAGGGCCCTGTGCAACCACTCATTTGTTAAACTATGAGCCCTCACCCCAGTTGTCACCAGCCTGTTTCCCCAGCTGCCTCGCCTTTGACCAGGGACCCCCCCCAACTGTCCTCTCACCGACCTGTGCCCCCTGACCAACCCAACTTCCCCCAGGGCCCTGCCCTACACTCCCAGCCTGCAGGACTTAGCCTCCCTGCTGGGGACCAGGGTTCTGTGGAACAGTTTGAGAGGAACTCAGCCAAGATGCCAGCCTTGCTGGACCTTCCGGCTTTAAAGCCCACCCCCTGCCTGCTGACCCACAGAGAGGCCTCCCACCCCTCTGGAGGCTGCTGGCAGGGGAAGGCTCTGAGGGTGGGTGAGACAGAGGAAACCGAGCCTATCCCCCCACCCTCCTCCCCCTTCCAGGCCCATCCTGAGCTCCACAGCTACTGGGTGGCAGCTCCAGCCTTTTTCCTCTGCAGGAGCCCAGTACCGAGCTGATCAGAGGATGTCTCTTCTCCAGCCTGCAGAAGTGAGAAATGGGCCCTGCTGGGGGCTACCTGGGGCCCCTTCCTCGTCCCTGTGGTGACCTTGGCTCCACCCCCATCCCACTACTCCCCAGGATGGACCTGCTGGAGGAGATCATAGCGGAGCTGCGGGGTGGATGCCCACTCGGAGACAAGCCCAGCCTCGACCCCGCTCCTGAAACCTGTTCTTAAGAGTGCCTGTGGCTGCCTTTCTCTGGACACCGCCCCTCAGAGCCTCCCAGGACGGACTTCCCATGCAGCACTTGCTGAAATGATAACGGGATAAAGCAATCCATCTGTCTCTGCCTCTTTGTTCCCTGAGTCTGGCCCCAGCATGACACTACCAGCGTGTTTTCACCGTTTTTATTCATTAATTTTGTCAGATGGTTTAGTGGGGTGTGGGGGGAGATGGGCAGGAGCTGCTCCCCAACCCCCTGTGCACAGGTCAGGACAAGCTGGGGGCTCCTGGAGGGAGAGGGAAGACAGGGTGTCAGCCTAGCCCTCAGATTTGTGCGGGAGCCCCCAGGAGGGGAGGTTGGTGGGGGGATGGGTGTGCTCTTCAGCCCGGAGTAGGGAAGCTTTAACAGGTTAGGGACCCACATCAGAAACAAGTTACAAAGTTAGAAACCTGGAGTACGGGTCAGGAGCTCAAGAAAATACAAAACAAGGGGCTGGACTGAGTCAATATCAGTGAGAGGGAAGGGAGAGGAGGAAGGTCTCTCCCAGCTGCGGCTCAGCAATAGCTTCGGGTCTGACCCTCAGAGTGGAGGGACCAGCTGGGAGTGGGGTAGGGGGGTGGGGGACCAGCCCCCTCCCTTCCTTGCCCCCCATTCCTATACAAGGATCCTCGGTGGTGCTCACCCCCCCTCCCATAGGCTGGTGGGGCTGCCCTGTACAGCAGGAGAGGCTCTGGAGGGCCCCACGGCGCAGGTACCCTGTGAGGGGTGTGGGGGCCCCAGGGGGCCCGCTGTTTCTGGGGTAAGCGGGGGACTGGGGGGCCAGGATCTGAACGGCTCCGGGGGTGTGCAGGAGGGGAGGAGGAGCTGGAAGAGGCAGGTGAGGGACCCCTTGGCCCCAGAGCTAGATTAACATACAGGGGCTCAGGCCGGGTAGGGCGCCTGGTGGGATGCTGGGGGGCTGAGTAGCCAAGGTGGTCATGGGGAAAGCAGGAAGGGGGTGGTGGGTAGCTGAGCAGGAAGTCGGGGGACCTGTGGAGTGGTGGCGATTGGCCAAGCAGGCCATATGAGGCATTGAGTCTATCTTGGGGCATAGAGCGAAAGGGACTCCAGGACCTAGTGGGGCCAGAGTAGGGGGTTCCCTCACTCGTCTCGATTTCGTAGTACAGGTTCTCTCCCCTGTCAAGTGGTGCAGGGGGACCTAAAGGGCTCCTCCAGACTGGGGCTGGGGAGCTGGGCTGGAAGGATGGGGAACCCAGGGGGTACAAGCCTGGTTTGGGGACCCCTAGGAAGGGCGGCAGGCACTCCCGAGGGGCTGAAGAGAAGAAACCAGGAGTAGGAACCTGTGGGGGGACAGAATACAGGAACCGAGCTGCCATCTGTGGCTCATCCCCACACCCCCTGCACCCTCCACCTCTCCTGAGCTGAGCACTGACCTGGGCAGGGCCTCGGAGTCCCCTCCTTGAGGTCCCGGGAGGCCGCTGGCTCCTCACCAGGCTCCCGTCACTTTGTTGCCTTGGTAGGGAGGGTGGGGGTCCAGGAACCCAGGCACCTGAATGGGCTAGGGAGCTGGGGGCTGGCCCAACCCCTGAGGTCCCTGGGGGCTCACCGCCCACCTCCAGAGACAGTGAGCAGTGGAAAGGGGAGTGGGGAGCAGAAGGGGTGCTCCCATGCTCCTGTTGGCTCTGTCTCTGGGCCACCTGCTGAGCCCGCTCAGCCAGGGCCAGGGCCATGAGGCGTGCTGGGTTCTTGGGGGGTGGGGGTGGGGCCCCCCCAGGGCGCAGGAGGGACATGGGTGGGGGCAGCAGCGGTGAATCCATACCAGGACCTACACAGAGAAGAATGGGAAGAGAAGTCAGCCAGGGCTTGGGTGCAGCTTCAGGGTCCCTAAGGGCATGGGGTGGGCCGAACAGGACTCACCATGCTGGCCTGGGGCTCCCCGGGGAACAGGTAGGGCCAGCTTGCTGCAGATCTCCTGTTGGCAGGTGTCACTCAGCTGGGCCTCGGCTCCGCGCAGCAGCAAGGGGATGAGATGGGGCCGCAGGCCGGGGCTGGGGCTGAGAGCCGGCGTTGGGGTGACTGAGGCAGGCGTTCCCCCGGCCCCCAGCAGCTCCAGGACAGCAGGAGGCACGGATACGGCCAGGGGTTCTGAGATGTCCAGGGCGGTGGGCGAGGCAGGGCTGGCAGCCCCACGGGGTGAGAGGGCCTGGGGGGTCACCTTAGGTGGGAAGGCGGAGGCAGGGGCTGGGGGTGCCGGGCTGGCAGGAGGTGCCGGGTCCCCTGGCGTGGGGCTGCTGCAGCGAAAGGTAAGGGGATCGAAGTCGAGCCCCCGGAGCCCCTCCAGGCAGCGGGGTGGGCTAAAGTCCAGCTCGTCACCATCATCTAGCCAGGCTGAGGTTCGGTGTGAAGGTGAACCAGAGAGCGCGCCCAGCCCAGCTGCTGAGGATCCGGAGGATGAGGACTCCGAAGAGGAGGAGGATTCGGAGGAGGAGGACGATGAGGACAGGCTCTCGCAGGAGCCAGCAGGTGCCGGGCCCACAGGGAAAGCGTCACTGCTGGAGTGGGGTCGCCGGAGCCTGTGTAGCCTCTGGAGGCCTGGAAGGGGGGCAGTTAGGTGTCAGGGGTCAGAACTTCATAGGCGTATGGCAGTAAGGATAGGGTACATCACCCAGTAGGCTAGGCTGGGGAAGTTACACGAAGAGGCGTTTCCCTGGGTAGGGTCCCAGTGGCTGCAAATCCAGGCACTGTTCAGACTCAAAGTGAGAAAGGAAAGAGATGGCAAGGCCATAATGAGAATCGTTCTACACCCAAAGGCCAGTCTGACATCTGACAACCACAAGGCTGGTGAGCAGGAGACCAGCGGTGAGCAGGAGACCAGCGGGACCTCCCGAGTTCTCACTATCACTATCAGGAGTGCAGACGTGATTTTTTTTTTTTTTTTTTGAAAGCAATCGGGCCTTGTCATGTAAAGTTGAACATGAGCAAGGCCCTTGGCATGCCCCTCCCCTTGCTCTTGGGTGCCTGGAGCGCTCTCCAGAGTGTGGGTGTGCAGGGACTGCTCCCCAGAGCCCCCAAGCCCTCAGGAGGAGGGTAGACAAGTGACTCGGGATGGGAGAGCCGCACATGAATACCAGAGAGCAGCTAAGAGGCACAAGCCTGAGCTACACTCAGCCACGTGGGTGGCAGTGAGCGGAAAGTCAAGTTCCACAATGTAGCACCCTTTCTTCAGAAACCTTCAACGTTTACAAAACAGCTAGGACTGTGCCATATGTTACACAGAGGCCTGCACGGGATAAAATCTTAGAGCAAGGAGATGCTGCCCATGGAATCCAGGGCTGCCTCCGGTGGGGAGGCAGCAGATGGCAGAGGGGAGGAGCTCACAGCCAAGGGAGTAGGGCTCTTTTAGTTCTGGCCAGTGGGCTCACAGGTGGTCGTTTCATTACTTAGATTTTTTCCCAAAGGAGTGAATAAAAACCTGCAAGGGCCCTGCCTGGACCAGTGATCACAGTGCATCATGAAGCAAGGGTGACACTTTATCTAACACACTGAAACTCATGTCCCGATTAGGAACTAAAGAACATCATAAAGGAACCCCAAACCCACAAATTTGAAGTACATTTAGAGGCCACCCCAGGGCTGCCAGCCCTCCCAGCTCCACCCGGCCGGGCCTGGACCACCTGGCACTCACCAGCCCCGCTGGCCTGCGACGACAGAGACTCCTCGCTTTTGGCAGATCTCAGCGTGACTGTGTCAGGTCGGCCACCTGTGAAGAGAGGCAGGATGGGCACAGGGCACTCCGGAGTGCCTCCCCTCCACCCCAACCCCCCATCTACTGCAGCCTCTGACCTGAAGGCTGTGGGGGTGCACGGGTGCCCCCCAGCCACGGTAAAGGCTTCTTTCGGGGGATGCTGGGGCCCCGGCCCAGTGCAAAGAAGGTCTTCCAACTGCTTCCCCCTGGCTTTCGCTGTTTCTCGCCTCTCTCCCCTTTCCTCCTGGGGTTTGCAGGAGACAAATGAGGGAGTCTGAGGATCTGGGGCCTCCATGCTGGCCCTGTGCTCCCCTAGCATCCCACTCACCTTTCCAAAGGTGAAGGTGGGGCCTTGGGAGTTGTGGGCTCGGTGGGAGTCCCCAGCCGGCCCTGGGTCCGAGCCTGGGCTTCCTCCAGTGTCAGCAGGCGAGTGGAAGGGCCGCTGCCCGCAAGGGACTTGGGCCTGGGGAGGAGGCAGCGGCCTAAGGAGTTGGGAAAGGGGGCAGCTGTCAGCTCAGGGGGCCTCTCAAGGCCACAGGCAAAGCCAAGCGCCACAGCCCAAGCCCCGGCCCCGCAGCGTGCCCACCCGGGCTGGCAAGGCAGGGGGCCAGGGCAGATCAGGCGGGAATGGGTGGGCAGCAGGCAGGTGAGGAGGAGGAGTGAGGCAAGACGAGCTGATGAGGAGGCAGCTCCCGGCAGCCAGCGAGGGCAGCGGCTCTGGCTTCAGTTACCTCGGGCCAGAGGGCCCTCCGACGTGCTGAATCCTGATTGGGCTGGGGTCCGGGGTAGGGCGGGGAGTCTGGGTGGGGCCGGGGCGGGGTCAAGCCTGGGGACCTCCCACCTCCTCCCTGGTGGCCCCAAGGCCCCAAGAGCCCCCGGGAGCTACAAGGGGTGAAGGAAGAACGATGTCCGGGCCAAGAAGTGGGGATCCTGAGCGTAGGAGCTGAAATGAGAAGGGGGGGGAGGGGAGGGAGAGGCCGGGGCGGGGTCCTCAAGGAGCCAGGAGGGAGGTCCAGCTTCAGTGTTGTAGGGATAGGGCTGGGAGCCCACCTGCCCTCCCACTGCAGCCCTAACAATGAGGGGGCTGTAGCCAGGACATCAGGGGGTGGGATGGGCATACCTGCAGGGTCGAGGCCAGCAGAGGTGAAGGTGTCACTAAACAAGACATCCACATGGGTGAGCAGGAATTCCACCACCACAGACTGCACCCGGACCTCCCGGAAGGCTGCTGCCCCACCCAGCCCCACCGACTCCAGTTCCATGGACCTGGATGGGAGGAGGGGGAGGGGTGCCAGGTGCTTTGAGCCCAGCTGGCAGGTTCCAGCTAGGCACAATGGGGAGTCAATGGAAGAAATGCCAGTCATCCAATACCTCTGACCTCATCAAAGTGATCATATCCAGAACTGGGTTCTCAACCTTTCCTCAACTCCCTCCCTCCCTGCCTTCCCCATCTCAGTGCTCAGGCCAGACACGTCCGTCCTCCGTCGTCCATCCGTCGTCCGTCCGGGTGATGTTCCTGACCCCTCTCTTTCCCCTCACACCTACATC